>CAUYSK010113647.1:0-87048 GCA_963575035.1 Avahi laniger
CCCACTGACTTTAGTAGAACTGGTGACTCCCTTCTGTGTAGGACGAGGCTGGCAGAGCTGGACCCCAGCACATCACCTCTGACCTCCCTCCTCCCTAAAGGTCTGATGCACTTGACTTTTCCATCATCCTGGTTGTTAGCACCTATTTTCTGCTCTGTTACCAACATTAAGTCTTTTGTGTTTTGTCCACAGGTTGAGTCTCAAATTTGAAAATCAATAAATAGCATTTATATGATTAAGGTCATGTGAGTATGTTTTCCCGCAGGGTCTGCTTCATGCTTTGACCGCATTTCTTTTTCTGGGGTTCCAGTTCCATGACCTCTGGGCCACCTGAATGAGGATATTCCTGGCATCTGAAGTTGCAGTGTGTATTTTAACATGGCAGTGTTTTATTTTTTTCTTTTCTTCTTCCCTCTTTTTTTTTGTTTAGTGCAAGAAAGTTTGAAGTTTAAGCCCTCTTCTGCCTTGGAGAAAAGGGGTATTAGATTTGGTGGATTCAGGCTCCGTGCCCAGTGGGCCGTCCAGGTGCAGTGTGGAGGAAACCAGGTCGGAAGGAGTTTCTAGAGGGCCAGAGGAAGGACACCTTATGACGTGCAGAGGCAGCAAGGCAGCAGTGTCCTTCCCGAGTCTGGAGGGAGTCCAGTGAGCTGGAGAAGGTGGAACAGGGCCGGAGGCTGGGGGCAGAGAGATGAGGGACCTTCACCTGCTTCTCCTGGCAACACTGCCGGGGGAGAGAGGCCTGCCTGGTGTCTGGGCAGCCAGAGATGCAACAGTGTCTCAGAGCAGATACAGAGCCCAGCAAGGGCCACTATTTGAGGGCCAGGGACTATGGCCTGCAGACTCCCCAGCCTCCCCTGCCCTGCCCATTTTCTGTATGCAGCGGTCCCATCAGCCACCCTTTCTCTTGGGAACAGCAAGGATCCCACCTCATTGCAGTGAGTATGCAGCATGCAGAGCCCTCAGGAGGACTGATGCCCAAATGCATCCCAGGGCCCTGCTTGGTCCTGTCCGACTTGTCCTGTGGGGATTTCTCCCCTTCCCATGCCCCGGGACGGTCGCAAGCCCCAAGAAAAAAGGGGTAGGGACTGGGACAGTCATAGAAAATGGTGGGAGATACCCTGAAGAGAAAGTGTACAGGGACCGCCAGTGTTCCTATCTCACAAGGGCAGAGGGGGCCAATAGAGCCACTTTTCAGAAACCGCTGCGTCTCGCACCCCTCTTACCAGGGAAGAGGAGGTGGGAAGCAGATGTGGGGAGAGATGCAGGCAGCCTCCCCATCCAGGGCTCTGGTGGCTGCATGGACTTCCTTCTGGCCCTGAAAACTAGCCTCAAGGGAATCCCAGCCTGGCCAGGACTGGGGTGGAGGCATGCAGGTTGCTGGGATCCTGCCTGGAGGGCTCCTTTCCCAGAAATCCAGCAGGAGGGCTTTGTTTCCAAGTGGCCAGCAGGGGGCAGCAGAGAACAAGCCGACTGTGGTCGGGGGCCAGGAGATGGGCTCTGCACCTCCTTCCAGAGAACAGCTCTGGGCTCCGGACGTCCCAGTTCTCCGGAGCCCTGACCACTCCCTGATCCCTACAAGGTCGCTAGGTCAGGCAAGCTGGCGACAGGGAAGGAGGCGCTTAGAACCATCAAATCAGACAGCCAGCAGTCTAGGGCCTTGGAGACAGCTCAGCAGTAACTTGCTAAATCTCACTTCACAGCGGGGATGAATGCATGGTTAGCATCAGGTTTTCGGACTTCTGGCCTGGGGTTTTTGTAGGACACTGCGCTGCCTCTTTCACCAGATAGTCCGTACGTGGGTATTATGTATGAAAACACAAATAATGAAAAAAGGAAAGGAGAAAAATAGAAAACTTTTATTAGGGAGCAGCCTGGGCCATGCCAGTCGCCTTTGTTTGGGAGCAGTTAGAGGGGCCAACACGAGAGGTGCTTGCGTGGGTTTCACAGGCCCCTCCGGCCTGGCACCTCCCTCCGAGAATCAGTCCTGGTTACCCAAGGCATTTGCTCCAGATATGAGCCACCAGTGTGACCTCTGTCCTAAATGGGGTTGGCAGGGACCCTGAGACCAGTGAGTCATTTGGGAAGATCATAAGGGGGCTGGGTGGCCCGAGGAAGCCCCTGGCTATTGTGCAGATGTGTTAGTTTCCTGTGGCCACTGTAGGAAATTACCACAAACTTAACGACTGCAAATAACACAAATGTTGTTGTTTTATAGTTCCGTAGGTCAGAAATCCTAAAGTGGCTGGCAAGGCTGGGTTCTTTCTGGAGGCTCTAGGGGAGAATCTGTTTTCTTGCCTTATCCAGCTCCCAGGGGTACCTGCAGTCCTTGGCTTGTGGCCCCTTCATCCATCTTCAAACCAGCAGCGTAGCGTCTTCCAATCTCTCTGTGTTCTTCTACTTCCGTCATCACAGCACCTCTGTGTGTGGCTGACCCTCCTGCCTCCCTGTTGTAAGGCCTTTTGTGATGACATTGGGCCCCCAGGAGAATCCAGGATACCCTCCACCTCACTACCCTTAACTTAATCACATTTGCAAAGTCCCTTTGCCGTGTAAGGTAACCTGTCCACAGGCTCTGGGTATTAGGATGTGGGCGTGTAGTGGGAGCATTACACAGCCTGCCACAGCTGGCTATTCTCCATCGGTCCCCGATCTGTCCCCTGCCCTGCTCTGTGCCCTCGAGGCTCAGCATGCAGATGTATCCCAGCTCTCTGCCCTCTGCCCTCCAGTTGGGTATGGCCAACCAGAGGCACCAGCAGGAGACCTAGCAGCGGGAGGAGGACTTTTGGGCTTTTGCTTCTCTGATTCTCTCCTTGCTGGGCTGTGGTTTGGCAGCATCTGTGCTCTTTGACCTGTGCTCACAACAGGTGTCCTGGACCACGGCTCTCACTGGCCTCTGAGCAGCACTGTCCCCCAGGGCCCTGCAGGCCAAGCCTGGTGACGGTTTCCCACTCCCACTGGTGCTCCACACTCCCCGTTCCTTCTTGGTTCCCTCAACTCCTCCCACGCTTTCACTCTGCCTCCGTGGCTACCCCTTTGAGCAGGCCACCTGTCTTCTGCCAAGACCCTGCCTGCTCAGGTATCGAGTCTCTGCCAGGATGCGGGGAGGAGAGGCCTGCGTGGCCAGCTCCCCAAGGGCAGGCCCAGAATTTGAATTCAGGCCCAGATCCACAAATGGGAGCCAGAGCCAGCTTTTTCCTGCCCCCCAGGGCACAGCCCCCTCTCATGCCCTCAGCTGAAGCTCTCCCCTGCAGAGTCACCTGCCGTGAGAAGGGCTGAGCCCAAAGTGACGTCTAAGGTCTTGGTGTGCATCTGGAGATTGAAAGCATGGCAGAGGGATATAGCACATGCTCAGTTGTTGCTTGTCACAAAGCCAAGGCACCTCCCGGTTTGCGAGAAACGGCCAGGCAACCTCAAGCACATTTAATTTAGCAAACAGTTCAACTTTCAACAGCATGGGCTCTGCAGGAGGCTTGGCGTGAGCCCTGGGGACTGACAATGGCACCCTTTTTGAGAGCCCCCTCCCCACCTCAAGGTGGTACAGATGAGCCTCTGCTCGGCGAGGGCCCTGGCTTGCCCAGGTCACGCAGCTGTAAGTGGCCGAGGCTGGAACTGACACATGTGGGTTGGATCTGAAGCTCGGGGTCCTACCCCCTGTAGGTCTAACGCCCAATAAGTGGCAGAGGCGAAGATGAGTAGATGGGAGCGTGGCCTTTCTTTTTAGTTGCCTGTAGGGCCATTGTTTCTAAGGGGTCGGGGAGCTTGAGAGTGAGGGGCCACCTGTGCCCTGATTCCCTCACCACGGAAAGGGAGGCGGCCCCAGCCTCACCATGTCACCCCGTCTGCGTGATGACCCTGCAGCAGTCCTGGTTGGGTTTCTCTGACAGCCGACATCTGGATGCCTGCTCTTGTCCCTGGAAACTCTGTCTAGAATTTCCCCTAGATCGAATGCTCTGTGAGTAGGGGGCATCTTGACCACCTCCGAGTGCCTGCTATGTGGGAGGGGGCTGCCTCCTGCTCAGCCTCTCCCTGTCCCTCGCCTCTTGAGGTTCTAATGGGAAGGTTAGGTAAACCCGCATCCTTATTTCCCGTGGTTTTGTGTCTGCAGAGTTCCCGGCCTAATTACATTTGCCCGGTTACTTCAGGTATCCTCATTAGTGCGAGAATCTGATGAACAAAGAATCTCGCCTTTCCTCCTGCCACTGGTAAAAACAGCATTTGAAGATGCAGTGGCGCATTTGTCTTTCCTCAGCAGTCTTGGGACTGGCAGCTTTCTCTGAGTGTGACGATCTCTGGAGGGCACAGGATATCGTCTGTTTTGTTCCCTGCTGTAGCCTCCGAGCCCTCAGTAGCTGGAACCATGCCTGGCCCGTATGGGGGCTGCAGAAATCCGGCTGAATGAGTCAATTTCTTTCTGAAAAAAAGTCTCAATTCTTATACATGCAAGGACCTTCAGAAACTGTCTAGTCCAATATCTTATTGTGCAGATGGGGACACTGAGGCCCCGAGCACAGAAGGGATATACCCAAAGTCACAAAAGTGAGTCACCGGCGGATCCAGAGCTGGGCTGAAATTTGTTGACTTCTACACCAGTGTTTTCTCTACCAACCCACTCTCAATTCGTGGCTCTGTTTTGATCGTAGCGTGTTCTTTCTGCCTTGCCACTTTTGTTTCTCTCCTTTCTGGAGGCGTTGGGATTCCTCATCTTCTCCCACGTTAGCCTGCCTTAGGAAGGAAGGACGGAAGAGACCCCACCTGGCTTGGCCGCTCAGCAAGGACGGGCTGCTTCCTTCCCGTGGAGTTGGAGTCTGGAGCAGGCCGGGAGGCGGAGGCAGAGCTCCCTCTCTCCCGAGGGGCAGCGTGTGAGCAGGCGAAGTTGGGGGCTGCCGGCAGCCCCAGTGCCCCTCACGTGACCTGAGAGATGGGGAAAGCCAGTGGCAAATGGGAGAGGAACGAGGGAGATGAGTAGAGAGGAGCAGCAGAGAGACAGAGAGAGAGGGGAGGAGGGGAGGAAGAGAGGGAGAGAGGTAGAGACAGAGGAAGATACCTGGGGTGGGTCCTGGATCCTGAGGCACAGAGCTCGGTGGTGTGAGCAGGACTGACAGGCGACCACCTGCCACAGCCTTTGGGCGCACTTGGCTATCCACACGGTTTCTGTAGAGCAAATCCAACTCTTCCATTGACTTCCATTATTCAGACAGAGATAAGTGCTCTTTAGACAAAAAGTGCCATTTATTTAAAACAACTTGGAACCACTTTTGGAAGGATGTAGGGGAACCCGATAGACAGATCAAGTGTTTTGCTTGGAGAGCCCTACTCTGTGTTAGGCTGGGCTCTCAGCTGCTGGGGGACGACGGTGTCCCGTCCCCGGAGACTTCTCACGGGGCCATGGTGGGGGCAGTGCCCCAAGGCAGGAGACCAGGACTTAGTCACGCCTCCTCTCTGACTGCCGTGGGGCGAGTGTCCTCTCCTGCCAGCCTTGTTCTGCCACCTGGAAAGGAAGGGATTTGGTCTGGGTGACGTCCAGGGCCTTTCCCGTGGTGAGTGTTGTTGTGAACTGAATTGGGCATTAGTGAGGTTCTCCGGAGAAACAGAACCAGTAGGAGATTTATACACCTGCGACAAGGACTTGGCCCATGTGATCGTGGAGGCTGAGAAGTCCTGAGATCTGCGGTCAGCAGGCTGGAGCCCCGGGAGAGCCAACGGTGTGGTTGTGGTCCAGAGGATGGAAAAGACCATGTCCCAGCTCAGGGCAGGCGGGCGGGAATTGCTTTCTACTGGGGCAGGGTCAGCCTATCTTTCAGGCCGTCAGCTGATAGAAAGAGGCCCATCCACACCAGGGCAGACAGTCTGCTTCACTCAGTCTGTAGATTTAATGTTAGTGTCATCCAAAAACAGCCTCACAGAGACACTCAGAATGACGTTTGACCAAATATCTGGGCACCCGTCAGCCCAGTCAAATTGACACACAAAATTAACCATCACAAATTGGGTTTCTCCCCCAAAACGTTGAAGTTCTAGCCCCCAGGATCTGTGAATGTGACCCTGTTTGAAAAGAGGGTCTTTGCAAATGATCACGTTAAAATGAGGTTATCAGAGTGGGCACTAATCCAACATACCTGGTGTCCTCATAAAACGGGGACATTTGGGCACACACACACGCACGTGTGGGAGAATCCCACCTGAAGATAAAGGCAGAGATCAGGTGATATGTCTGCAAGCCAGGGAAGGCCAAAGAGTGCCAGGAAGCCGTCGGAAGGAGGGAAGCATGGAACAGATTCTCCCCCACAACCCCCGGAAGGAACCGGCCCTGCTGATACCTCGTGCTCTGACTGCTGGCCTCCAGGACTGTGAGACAATAACGCTGTTGTTTAAGCCGCCCGGTCTGCGGTGCTCTGTTATGGAAGTGCCAGGATATGGGTGCACCAAGTTTCTGAGGTTCTCTGACAGTAGGGCAGATGGCAGTTTCACAGAACATCAACACCAGATGGGACCACCCTATGACTACAACGGACAAAGACACAAATAAGACCACTCTGCAACTGTGTCTGAACACAGGCAAAACATGGACATCGTCCGAGCCCCCAGACACCAGCAACCCTGTCCCAGCTAATAGACTTCTTTACCAATGGCGGTTTCAGGCTTGGTCTGGTCTTCCCACATCTAGAGGAGATTTATTAAGATGCACAATCAAAATTGCCCCTGCTTCTCAACAGCGTTCCTCCCGGAGCAAAGCCCTGCTTCTTCCAACTCTCTCCCAGGACACGTCACACCAGCCCAAACCCTACAATAGGTTCTTTCTAGCACCCTCTTGCTGACATGCCCCACAGTGGCCACTACTGCGAGGGGCAATAAGCCCATGTGTTCAACTGGAGGTGTGATCCTGGGGGTCTTTGGCTGGGGGGCATTGGTCATAGTCTTGGTGGGGGCTGGGGAGACAGACAACGAACCAAAAAAGGCGACAGTCACTATCATTCCAGGGGTGATGAGGGCTCTGCGAAGGCCCAGGACACTGGGAGAGTGTGCAGTGGGCCTGCTCCAGCGTGGGCACAGGGACGGCTCTCTGGGGAAGTGGCCTTGAGCTGAAGTGACTGAAGCCAAGGACAGGATGCTCACGGAAAGAAGGCTCCTGGCTGCAAAGGAGGAAGTAAGACAGAAGGTGGCATCACAGGATTCTGGTAGCCTTTCTGGGAGCAGCGGGAAGCCAGGCTGTCAGCCGGAGAGGGGCGTGGTCAGACCTGTATTCGGAGAAGCTGACCTGGCGGTTGTGGGGGGTGGTAGGCGGAGACAGGAGGGGAAGGAGGAGACCACTAAGGGGACTGCTGAGGTGAGGATGATGAGGGTGACCTGAACCAGGGCAGGGAGCAGAGTCTGGAAGCAGTGGGGACATCGATACCTCCGGGGCAAAGTCAAGGGGGTTGTGGCAGCTCCTAGCCCCTCTGGGTGACCCAGGCACATGGGGAGGGTCCTTAGGGGGCTGCCAGGCAAGGAGGGGGGACAGGGTTGTGATCCCGTGTCGCTGGCAGGGGGTGGAGGCATCTGCCCGGTGAGGAGCCACAACCTCAGTCTCTGAGTCCCCTGCAGGCAGCCCCAAGCCAAGGCAGGCCCCAGGGCAGAGCGGGGCCCCATGCAGGGTGACCAGCCAGTGCCAGTTTGCTTAGGCCGGTCCTGGTTTTTCACTGAGCATCCTGTGACCGGCAACTCCCTCCATCCCGCAGACTGGATAGGTTAGTTACTGCGGTCCCAGGGGAGGCTGCAGAGAGGGGGGTCTATTTTCCTGACTGTCTGGCCTACCCTAGAAGGGTGGCAAGCCCCAGGGGATAGTAGGTGAGGGCTACCCTGGGGGGTGGGTATGAGGTCCCCACTTTGCCAACGTACCTTTCTCTACTGAAACGCTGCCTGGCCCTGCACCACCCTGAGCCCAAGGCAAGACGGGGTCCTGTCCTGGGCCTGGTGCCCTGTGCATGGAGTGCCCTCCTTGACATTTTCTGAGTGCCCCTTCTCCAGGTGCCCGAGCCTGGCCGGGGGTCCTAGTGCCCTCTGATCAGGGCACCCCAGGACCAGATCTGCGTGGGCCTCGTCTCGGTTTCCTGGCCTAACAGACCACTCACTGGGTGACTTAGAACCACAGAATTTCTTGTCTCACAGTTTTGGAGGCTGGAGGTCTGAAATCAAGGTGTCGGCAGGGCCGTGCTTCCTCCGAAGATGCTGAGGCAGGGTCTGTTCCGGCCCCTCTCCTGGCTGCTGGGCGCCGGGGCTAGCAGGTGGCCCTGTCTCTGTCTTCACATTGTCTTCCTTCCGTGTCTGTGTCTGTGTCCAAATGTCCTCTTCTCACAAGGACGCCAGTCATACTGGATCAGCACCCACCCCAGTGACTTCATTTTAACTTGATTGTCTCCTTGGAGACCCTATTTCTAAATAAAGTCACATTTGGAGGTACCAGGAGTGAGGACTTCAGCATATCTTTTGGGCGGAGGACGCGATGCAAACCATGATAGCCCTTGCCTGTGTTTCTATGCTTAGGGGCACTGCCTCATCCTCTATCCCTCCAGCCCCCTTCAGCCCCAAGTGTGGGGCCGAACAGACAAGGAGAGCAGGGACTTATACCCATGGGGCCAGCCTAGGGCCCTGTGTCTGGACCCCGACTCCAGGAGGGAAGCCCAGAGAGCAGATTGCTGTTGGCCAGGGTGGTGCTTCTTTCATGGGATTGTGCAAGACTGGGGCAGCCAGCATGGTGGGACATGCTGAATCTGCTGTTTATGTAGACAGGCGTTTCATAAAACACAGGCCTTGAACACCCTAGGGTGCCCTGTTCTGGTAAGCTGCCCACATGACGGTGCTGCCAGACCTCTCTCCATTCCCTCTGGGGAATGACCCTCCCAGGGCCAGCACCTGCACCCCCCAAGGATGGCCAGGCTTGGGGCCCTCATCAGTCCCTGTCTGCCCCTCCCCCATGCCTCTTTTGTCTCCCACGAGTCCCTGAAGGACTGTTGGAGTTGGAGTGGCCCCCAGTTATGGTATTAATTATACTGTCACCATGAACTTCTCTCTGTAATTGGAGTAAAGGACCCAAGGGAGTCTCTGAGCAGGAGCAGTTACTGTGGTCCTCAGCGTCCTGCAGCCCTGGTCCCTGCTGTCACTTCTGCATCTGGGAACCGGTCCCCTCCTGGTTGTCAGGAAACTCCTTCTTCCACCTGTGGGAGCCTGAGCCGGGACTCGGGAGGGGCGCTCAGCCTCTGCAGACAGGGCTCATTGTCCCCATCGTCTAGCAAGGCCCAGACAGGAGAAGGGACATGCCAAGGACACAGCTGGGGCAGGGAAGCCTAAGAATTTTCGCTAGACGCGCGAGTGTGGCATCTCACACTGCCCCAGCTTGCCACAGCCCTCACTTGGGAGGGGGCTGTTGGCATCCGACCTGGGATTTCTCCTGTCTGGGACAGGACAGAGTCTGGGGTCAGAGTAGGCGGGACCGGGCAGGGCTCAGAGAGAGTCTGGGGGGAGGCCTGCGTGAGCCCGTGTGGGACAGGAAGTCAGGGGAGGAGAGGCTGCGAAGATCCAATAGAGCCATGTCCAGGGGAACTCGAAGGCCAGCGAGGGCTCTCTGAAGGGCTTCCACAGCAAAGGGGCATGATCGACTTAGTGTTCTAGAAAGATCTCTTCGTGGCAGGTGTGAGATTGCATTGAAAGGAGGAGATCCGTTTGGAGACCAGTGCAGTAGTCCAGGCAAGACAGCAGCACTGGGAGAAGAGAGGGGGACCCCCGGGAGACACTGACGCAGCGGAGATCCCCGACTTGGGGGATGAAGTTTGAGAACGGCTGTCTCTTACAGTTGTGCATGTTGTGCGTCGTCGTACAATTCCAGCACCTGCCCCGTTGTCATCTATCTGAGATGTGTGTAGTTATCACGAGTTCCCAGTAGGTGGCAGGAAAGTGTCGAGGAAGGGGTGCCGTCTCCTGATTTGCACAGAGGCCATATTGGCGAGTGCTGAGGCTGTGCGTTTGAGCCAAGTTCATCTGGGAATTTTAGTTTTCAAGGGCAGCAGGGCGTGAGGATGCCCAGGTGTGACACTGGGCAGAATTAGTTGGCCAGAGCCCAGTTGATGCTGGGACCCTGGGCTTTTCTCTCCTGCCAGTGGAATCTCACCTATGAAGGGGGTGGCATGAGGGGCGGCCAGGGCTGGGGTCTGCTGGTTAAGGTGGGACGAGAGGTGCAGCCTCGGGGTTGGTGACCCTACAGGCTGGCACCCAGAATGGCTATTAGGCTCTCAAAGGACCCCTTCCCAGGAAGCTCTGGAAGGGTTTCCATCCCCCATGCCCAGGTCTGTCTCCTGGGATTCTGTTCGGAGGGCAGGAGTGAGTCTCATCTCCCGGATGGAGGGCAGCATCCTGCTCCTCCTTCACGGGGCCAGCTCAGGACACCCGTGTGGCCCCCTCCTCTTGTGTAATGTCTTTGCCAATCTAGAGTTTGGTGAAGTCACCCTGGGTGCCGGCTGTCTCCTGTTTGTCTCTTCCATCCCCCTCCCCCTGCGCTCTGCTTGGGAAGCTGACCCATGTGGACGATACGTCAACGGCCCCCTCCAGCTTCCAGTGGGTTCTTTCCACAGAGGAGAGTGATGTTAGGGTTTTTGTTGCTCGGCTTTCTTTCTGGGGGGGATCTCCTGGCCTGATCGATTGAAGCTCACACCCCCTGTCGGGGCAGCCCTCCGTACCCAGTTCTCACTGTACTAGTTTCTTACGGCTGCTGTAAGAAATCATTACACATTCGGTGGCTCCAGACAAACATGTATTATCCTACAGTTCTGGGGTTCAGAGTCTGAAATGGTCTCGTGGTCCCCAAATCAAGGCGTTGGCGGGACCGTGTTCCTCCTGGAGGCTCGAGGGGAGAGTTCATTCCCTGCTTTTCCGGTTCCTACAGGCTGCCGGCATTCCTGGGCTCAGGGTCCCATTCCTGCAGCCTCCGCTCCTGTTGTCGCATCGCCTTCTCTGACGCTCCTGCCTCCTTCTTTTAACGGCACTTGTGGTGACACTGAGCCCCCCAGATAATCCAGGATTTTCTCCCCATTTTAAGACCCTTAACTTAGTTGCATCTGTGAAGTCCCTTTTGCCATGCAAGGTGACACAGTCACGGATTCTGGGGCTGAGGATGTCGGGGGGACATTGCTCTGCTGACCGCACTGTACTTGGGGTTCACTAACCACAGCCGCCCCTCATTCCTAGCAGTGGTAACGCCCCCCTCGTTACTAGTCCTGGGGTATGATACATACTATTCCTTCCGCTTTCTCTATGTCCTGCTCTCGCTTTGGGGGAGCCCACTTCAAGAACTTTCCTCAAATTACCCAAACTGAGGGTGCCACCGGATTCCTGCTCTTTGGAGTCCTGCCAGACCCCAGCTGGTACACTTCCTGGGTTAACTTAATCTACACAGCAATCTTTGAGTGGACTTTTCACCCCTCGATCCCCCCACTTTATGGTGGAAGAATTCAAGGGCTGGCGAGGTTAATGAACTTGTCCAGAGCTGGGCTTTGAACCGGAACTCACTCTCTGATCCCAGAGCCCAGCCCTCGTCCCTGCTGTCACTGCCCCTCACGGCCTGACCTGGAATTGTGCCGTCTCGTAGGCATTCACCCCCTGAATGGTGACAGAGTAATGACTTTAAAAAAATTACAGGTGACTGTTCCTCAGTGATCCTCTTGCATAGGACATTAGGGCCATTGCTGTCACCAGTTTGGTTGTCAAATTAAGGCTGACCATGGCTGTTGGTGATAGGTGCCACCCAGGAGTCCCCTCGGAGATCATCCTGTTATCTCAAGGGCTGCATCAGAGGTCAAAATAGAATGAAGGCTGAGAGAAAGGGCTTTGGAGTCAGGCAGGCTTGGATTCCTAACCTGGTTTGACTACTTACGAGCTGTGTGACTTTGTGCCAGTTACTTAACCTCTCTGAGCCATAGCTTCCTCATTTGTATAAAAGAGATCATAATTGTCACTGCCTTAGTGGGTTGTTGGAGGATTAAATCAGTCAAAGCACACAAAGCACCTTGCAAGGCTGACCATGACGACACACTCTGGCTGCTTCTACCATTACGATCATCATGTGTGATGCCACTCTGGGGTCACCTCTGAGCATACCTTGGCCACACGCCAGCAGTCCTGGCCTTGTATTTGCCTTCTGGGAGCCCTGGTTCAGGTGCCCTCTGTATTCTGGCAGGACCCACTCCCTGGCTCTAGAAGACAGTGGATTTTCCCAGCCCTCGTGTGGCCCTGGCAGCGTCTGCCAGCGTGGGAGTGAGGGATCTGTAGCCTCGGGAGCCTGCCGCATATTCTGTGTCAGTGTGAACAGTGCGACCTTTCACGGACGTCCTTTTTTTGTAATAAATATTGCAAAGGGCCAACACTGAGTCTTCAGTTCTTTCACAGCTACCTTTCAGGACCCCTTTGGGGAATTCTGAGCAAGATGAGTGACTCCGATATCAAAACTTTGTACTCATCCTGCTGACAACTTTGCATTTGTCTCTTAGAAATGCCTTTTCTTTTTCTGGGATGCTGCCTCTTTGGCCAGCCCCTCAGGGCTGCCCCGTCAGTTCTGGGGCCGGCATCAGAGGCCCCCATCTCTGGGACTTGCAAACGGCCCCAAGTTCAGATCTGAGGAAGGCACATGAAAGACATCCTTTGGCCCGTCGGGAGCAAAGGCTTGGCGGCGGGGCGGCAGCAGCAAAGAGGCTTCCTCTGATTCAGTGAAGCCATCAGCGGTCTCTCCAAATGTTTCTTACCCTCTAAGCCTTGTTTTGGTTAATTTAAGAACAGCTGCCCTCAATGGGAACCTGTTTCCAGCAGCGCGTAGAAGCGGCTTCCCAGGAAAGTTGCTGGGGTGGGAACCGAGGATTAGCGGGAGATTTAGAGGTGGGGATCTCTTGGGTGTGTCACCCACATGCTTTTTCCCTCTGTGAGAGCCCCAGTTACGAAACATGAACAAAGGAACTTGGTTATTCCTGGGGAGAATTAAAAGCGGCTTGAAATCCTGAAACTACGTTGGAAGGAAACTCGTGATGGACTAGATAGATGGGCGGTCATCAAAGCCATCTCCTTTTGTCCCTGGACACAGCTGGCCTGTGATCCCCAGCTCCCCCTGTGGTGAGGTGGGCCCATGGGCCCGAGCCCTGGCCAGTGGAACCGGCATGGAGGTGACGGACGCAGGCTGCTTCAGGCTTGGCCCCGACAACCCTTTGCACGAACCTTCCTGTCTGCCGACTGACGACTCCGAAGTGTCGATGAAGCCCTGTCTGTACAGACGGTGGAACCGCAGCGTGCAGCAAGCCCGGACATCCGAAGGACAACTTAAGAGACTGCAACATGAAGCGGAAAAAAGCCTGTACTGTTTTCAGTCAATACGATCTTTTGAGATCTTTGGCGTGGTTCGTTACGGTAGTTGGCACACCCCGATGAATACCGACAGCCAAGGTCACGGAGTCCAGCCCTTCTGTTTGAGGATGTGGTAGGATAAAGTGGGAGACGGCCTCTCTTCCAGGGAATAGATTCCAGTAGCAGAATGACACACCCACAAGGACAGGGGGTACATACGGAATGCAAGGGCCTCCCCAGGGGTTAGATACTTCGAAGCGTCGTAAAGCTAGGTCACAGTCTTGTAGGGTCCGAGTCAGGTGATGGGAGGATCTGCTGTCCTTACGTGACATTACACAGCTCTGGGGAGCCCGAATCCTGTCTGTAGGAGGTGTGCTTGCTCCTGGGTGATTCAGGGTAAAACCAGATGCACAGCTCTTGTTGGCAGAAGGATTAAGTCAGAGGCCAGAATCTCATCTCACCCCAATTTATAAGACCAGAATCCGCTTCTCCACTTGTTGAAACCAGTAGAAACTATTTGACTCTCTCGTCTACCTGAGATCACGAGGCCTTTTTCCTTCTTGACTATGAGGAGGGAAGGTGTTGGATGAAATCTGAACTCCCCGGCTCCTCCCGTGTGGGGCCTTAGGATGTTCACCTTGACCGTTCTGTCTAACGCCTGCTCTCCTATCACCTTCGGGGCTGTGACCTGGCTGGGGAGCCCCCTGGTGAATTTACACCCCAGCCCTCCTCGTAAGGACGACTCTGGCAGAACCAAGTGGGCAGGCTGTGCTCCAGGGTTCCTTCTGCGGGGGGTGGGTCGTTCTGAAGGGTCCCTGGCAGAGCAGGAGCAGGTCCTAGTGTTCTTGGCTCTTCCTTTACAAGTGATCACCTCCTCACCCGTGTAGGCCATTCACGGAATGGCTGTAGGGCGGATAGGGCCCGGAGATCCCTGATGGGATCGCACAGAGCTGCCTGCCTGGTGACTGGCTGGCTCTGCTCACCAGACCGTGGTGGTCTCTCGTCAGCATCCCACTCACCTCGAGGGAACCAGAGCCGAAGTTTAGCAGCCAGGCTACGGGGAGTGATGGATCGATGGATGGATTCATTTGCTCCTTTTTCCACAGTAGGCAGTGTTAAAAGCCTACTGGGTTCCAGGTTCTGGGGCCCTGAGTATACAGAGGTGAGGAAGACACTGTTTCCTGATCTCACTGGAGTTTGGAATCCAGTGGGCGCTTGCTCAGGCTGACAACCCAGCGTGATCTTGCCCGGAGGAGAAGGTGGCCTTGTGCCACGTCAAACGTGGAGAAGTTGAGGAGAACGAGAAGCACAGGCCACTGTTGACCTGTGAGTGGTCTGTAGCTCAGCTCCAGACTGGTGGTAAGTTCAGAAGGCAGAAAGCAAACACCAGAGAGGGAGGGAGGAAGGGTAGGAGGTGGAGGCCGGGGGGTTTAGAGCAGCTCACCAACAAAGAGAGGGAAGAACTGGCCCGGGGAAGTTCCAGGGGGGAGCAGGAGGTCCACGCTTACTGTAGGCAAAGGAACGGGTGGAGAGGAAGTGCATGGAGAGAGGGAGGAGAATTGACAACTTGGCAGAGACTGATCATCAAGGGGTAACTCCTTTGAAAGAAGGGACTAATCGGAAGCATGTGCCAGCTGCCTGCCTCTCACAAGAACCCTGTGAGGTGAAGATTGCTATCTTCAGTTTTCAGATGGGAAACTGAGGTTCTCATCAGTAAGGGCAATCAAGTCAACACTTATGTAATAAAAAATAACACGTGGTACAAAAACTATCGAACCCTTCAACCAATCTGGTTTTCCTTTTTACTGGGGGGATCACCAGTTACCCTTGTAATATCAGGTATTATTCCTCCATCTTATGGGTGTGGGAACTGAGGCGAAGAGAGGTGAAGTAAGAGTATAAATAACTGTCTGAGGTTTTACACCTGATCGTGGGGAGACGAGGTGTTGGAAGGAAGGGAACAGGCTTTGGGGGTGGTTTATGCATTTCCTCTCTTTATGCATTTGCCTTTTTAGGTGCTAGTTCCCATCTTGTTTTTCACGGTGAGTCCCTTTGCTGGACTCGTAGATTAGGAGCTGGATGGGTAATGTCATCTGTGCCGATAGCATCTCTAGGACCTGCTGCCAGAAATCTGCTGCCCCGTCTCACCATCTGGGTCAGCCACTTCTTTGGGAATTCTGGACCCTGTTATTGAAGAATAGTGAAATTCTCCATGATGAGCATGAATATTCCCCCCATCCCCAAGGATGTCCATGTCCTAATCCCCGGAACCTGAGAATAGGTGAGGTTATGTGACAAAGGAGAGTTAAGGTTGCAGGTGGAATTTAAGTTTCAAATCAGCTGACCTTAAAATAGAAATACGTGTTGGGTGGTCCCAGCATAATCACAAGGGTCCTTAGGAGTGGAAGAGGGCAGGGAGAGCCAGAGAGATGGTGGCATGGAAGGACGTGGCCCAATGTCGCCGGCTTTGAAGATGGAGAAAGGAGCTACAGGCCAAGGAACGTGGATGGGCTTTAGAGGCCGGAGAAAGCAAGGAAGTGGATTCACCCCTCGAGCTTCTGGAAAGGAACACAGCCCTGCCAACACCTTTCTTTTAGCCCAGTGAGCCCCATTTTGGATTTGCGAGTTCAAGAATTGTAAGATAATAAATTTTTGTTGTTTTAAGCCACTAAGTTTGTGGGCATTTGTTATAGCAGCCATAGAAAACTAACGCAGTACAGCAGTGCGTATAAAGGAATGGTCTCAGGGGAAAGGCTCCAGGTACACGGAACACATCTCAGAAGGAGAGAAACGTCACTGAGCTCAGGACAGATTGGCTCCTATCTCAGCCACAGTTTTGAGACGCCAGCATCATCCAGGGGCAAACCAAGGCCGAGGGTTTCGCCCTCCAGTTAGTTTCTCATCTGGCTCCACTTCCTTCATGGGATGTTCCAGTTTCCTTGACATCTCTGCCTCTTTCTCCCATCCTCCCTGAGTCTGCACCTTCGTTCTTGTCCTTCCATATCGCATTGTTTTACCCCCTAACATATGATGTTCCTGACTTTCCAGTTATTCAAGACTGTCACTTTCTTGGGAGTCCATATATTCCTACCCTCTCTGCCAAGAACCAGCTCGGCAAAGCCACTTAAATCCCAAATAGAGGAGCCCATTCTCCCGGGGTGAGGATGTGCAGGCCCCTGGTGATTGGTAAGTGATGGAGGTTTTCTGATAACAGAGCAATTTCAGGTAGTCCCTCAGAATTGTGAAAACTTAATTCCCAGTTATCTTTTTGCTACCGAGAACATTTGAGATAAAGAAACAGCTATTTAGTATTTCTCAGTAAATTCCACCCAATTTGGGGCCTAAAAATTCCAGTTGGTAGCAAGGAAGAGCACTCCAAGCCTGCATCCCTAACTTCACATTTTTTGGGGTTTGCTTTTGCAGCCCACCAAAGGCGAGTAAAGTTCCATAGCAGTAATCAAATTCATCAATAAGAATTTCTTCCCATTAAGACCAAGATTGTTCTGTAAGTAAATCTCAAACAGGGGAATACATCTAATTAGAATTATAATAATACCACCCAACTTGCTTTCCCCCATTGCACCGTATTATCCAACCAATTTTATTCTTTTTCAAATTGCCAATTTAAAAATACATCCGTTCAAAAGGTACACAAAGATTAGCTCTCAATTTTCAATTTCAGCTTCAATCTTACTTTATGGAACATCCTTCTCCAGTGGGGTTTTTTTTTTCCCCTGCAGCAGCTGCCTTAAAATGCACTTGAGCAGAAACACCCATCCTGGTTTTGAGTAAAGAGAAAGTAAAATTACTAAGTAAAGCATGAACAATTTAAAGAACTGTAAGAAGCTGGAAAACAGAATGGAAGAAACTCAGTTATCTCCTCTTCATAATCGCAGTGAAGCTCGATGGGGTCACAGGTCTGCGTCTTGTACAAAACATAATCCATCTCACAAATGATTTAAAATAATAGATCCTGAAACCACACCACATCCTTTCATCTCAGTGAGGGCCAATTCATAATAGCATTGTGTTTCAGACGGTTCCCAAGTTTGTTTGTTTTTCTCTTGCAGAGAACTGTTCCTAGCTTTGAAAAAGCACAGAATTACAGGAAACAAATTGTACTTCTTGCAGGGACAAACTTCCCGGAAATGAGCATGCAATGGAAGAGAGCGTGTGTTTAAAACAAAGTATCCCTTTCAACACACATTCAAACATTAATTCCAACTTAATGATGTAACTACGTGTCCCATAGTGACATCAGGCCACTGAACAAACACAGCATCTGGACACAGATTTACCTAAGTAGTAATGCTACTACCTAAGTAGTAGTAGCTGCATTTGTTGAGTGATTGCTGCACACACACAACCACATTTCCAGAAATGTACCGTTTACCGTGCTAGAGTTCTCACACCTTTCCTCCAGCATCTCTGGCCAACCCAGAGTCCGAACAGACCGCCGAGGTGCTTTCTTTTAGGGCCGTTTTCAGTCTGCTCCGAGCCAGGGCTCATATCTTTTACTACTCACCCTGGAGTTACGGGTTTGCACTGTGATCTGTTTCTTTTCCATTATGAAGCAGGAGTCGGCTCTCTGACATCCTACTTCCCAACTCGGTCTTTACTTTTCCATTTTCCTAGCACTGTTACATCACAATTTTGGTTAAATCAATATTTTGTGTTTCTATTTTTATGACTCCGCAAGTGTCGTTCACTGCCGAGCCAGAGATACAATATGATGATGCTTCCTTTCATGTCCTTGTTTGGGCTTTTGCTTTGCTTGCATTTTGTTCAACCTCATCCTGTCCCCATGGCTCTGAGAACCAAGAACACACGGACGACTCCCGTGTGCCTGCACGTGGCCCACGCTGCTACCTTGCTCTCCAGACCTCTGCCGCCATTGCCACGACCTCTCCACTTGGGTATCCAATAGCTCTCCACCTCGGTGTGCCTAAAGCGCACCCCCTTACTACCCTCCCCCCAGTGCCTGCGTTCCTCCCTAGCCCAGGCCCCGGCCCCTCCAACCTGCCCACTGCCAAGATGAAGAGCTTCGGACTTCCTCTGATGTGCCTCTTGCTCTCACACTCCACATCCAGTCTCAGCACATTCTGTCACCTCTACCTGCAAAACACACCCACGGTCTGTCTCTCACTCCCTCTCACTGTACCTCCTTCGTCCATCCGTCAGCGGAGCCCACCCAGATTTTCACCGTGTGCCTCATAATTGGTCTCTCTCCTTCCCCCACTGTTCCCTGACAGTCTATTTCAACACAGCAGCTGGAGCGATTCTGTGAAAAGATAAGTTAGATCACGTGGCTCCTCCCTTCTGTCGCAGCGCGAATCTCCTTGCCCGGTTCAAGCTGAGCCACATGGGCCTGGCTGGCGTTCCTTGACTGGCCGGGTGTGCTCCCTTCGCAGAAACCTTACATTTGCTTTGCCTCTGCTTCCCCAGGTATCCACGTGGTTTTCTTCTTCCCTTCCTTCAGGCCTTTCCCAGTGGAGTCTTCCCTGACTGCTCTGTCTGAAACTGAACCTCAATCTCCACCCTGGGCTTCTCCTGCCCACTTCATTTTTCTCCGTAGCACCATCACCGTCGGACATTCTGTAGATTTCACTTTTGTCCATTATTGTCTGATTTCCTCCACTAGAATGGAAACCCCGTGAAGGCAGGGATTTTTATCTGCTTTGTTCACTGCTGTGTTACAGTGCTTAGAAAGGGGCCTGGCCCCGAGAAGGTGCTCACTAAATAATTGTCCAAGAGTGGATTTGCTGAGCTTTCTAGGTATCTATGAGTAACTCTTTCCAGATACTCCTTTGATACTGTGAGATTGCTCTCAGTACTATTTCCCACATGGTCATTAATTAGGTAATGTCTGTTTTTTAGTTTTTCCTTCTGACGACATTCCTTTTACATCCTACTGTTTCAGTCTGGACTCATTGCTCCCCAGGTTTACTGCACGGGTGCCATTCTGAGACATCTCTTTGCCTCTCATGTGTCATGTTCCTTGTCTTCTAGGGCCCACGTCTTCCTCTTTCTTTATTTACTCCTTTGTTTGGTGTAGCATATCCTGTGGTAGTTTTCTGAGAAAAGGTACATGTGAGATAGTCTTATTTTTGAGGTCATGCATGTCTGAAAATATCTTTATTTTGCCTTCACATTTGACTGATATTTGGCAGGTTAGAAGATTCTAGGTTAGAGATCACTTTCAAATTTCAAAGTCACTATTCATTAACTTCTAATTTCTATTGTTGATATGGTATATTAGTTTCCTAGGGCTGCTGAAATTTATTGGCATCACCCTGATCTCTTCCTTTATCTTCACATGTGTGCATGTCTCTGTCTAAATTTCTCCTTTTTATAATATAAGGACATAAGTCAAATTGCATTGGGGCCCACCCTACACCAGTATAACCTCAATTTAACTAGTTACACCTGCAAAGACCTTATTTCCAAATAAGATCACATTCTGAGATACTGGCGTAAGAAATTCAACATATAAATTTTCGGGGAACACGATTCAACCCATAACATATACAGAAGTGGTTTTTACTCTTGATTCTTTGTATGTGACTTATTTTTCCTCGCCCAGAAGCTTTTATGATCTTTTCTCTACTCTTGACATTCTAAAATTTCATGGTAACATGCTTTGGCAGGTCTTTTAGTTTCCCTGCTATGGGCCCTCAGTAAGCCTATTCAATCTGGAAACACTTGTCATTTGGTTTGGATACAATTTCTTCTATAATTTCTTTTTATCATTTTTCATATATATATATATATATATATATATTTTGTTCCCTCTATCTGAAACTCCTACCCGTTAAACACTGGATCTCATGGGTTGATATTCTAAATTTTATATCCTTTATTTCCTATCGACAATCTTTTTTCTTGTTGTACTACTTTGTGGGATATTTATTCAACTTTATTTTCAAACTTTTCTACTGAATTTCATATTATAGGTACTATATTTTTAATTTCTAAGTGCTCTTATTTTCTGATTGTTTCCTTTATGAGCTCCTTTTCTTGTTTCATGAGAACAATATCTTCTTTGATCTCCCTGAGGATATTAATTATAAAGTTTCTGAAGTTTTCCTTTTGCTCCCTGTATTGGTTCTATTTCATCAGAGTGCCTTTTTGGCACTATCTGTGCCTGTTTTGGCCTCTCTCATATCGAAAATTTGCCTCAAATGTCTAGGGATTCTTACCAATCCATGCCTATGTAAGAGCGAGATTGGTTGGAATCTCTGCAGACGGGCTAGGCTTAATGACGGGTGATGGGCTTTGTTATAGAATGAGAGACAAGGGACCTAGCCCTTCTGGGAGCTGTCAATTTCAGCATCTTGTAGGGCTTTTCTCTTGGGCCTTTCAATTTATCTAGAGAGGAATACTCCAGAGTCCTGTTGGGAGCTATGTGTTTGGCTGGCAGACAGCAGGGGAATGGAGCCGGAGGACTTGGCATTTAGGGTTCAGACTTTTGCACGCTGACCCTCTGCTGTGCCTCGTGTCCCTGAGTCAGGAGGGTCCGTTTCCCCAATACGCTGCTGCTACCCCACAGGGTGGGGAAGCGAGGCCCCTGGCAGCTGGGGCAGAGGAGGAGACCTGGGAGCCTCACCGCCCCTCCATCGGCCCGCTGCCAATGCCTGCTATCGGCCTTGGTCTGAACCCCTGCCCTCAGAATTGCCCACGTCTCTCATTCCGGAGCCTTCCTGGGATACCGTGGGGTCGACTGCTGCTTATCACTGGTCTCCCTCTGCAGCCACCAGGCTTCAGCTCTCTGCCATTTCCAGGGCCGGTTATAACCACTCCACTCATTTTGCATCTGTCGTGCTCTCTCTGCTGCTTCTTTCTCCTTCCTCACTCTCCGTCTGGTTATTTTAATGAGGTTTTGGGGAGAAGCAGAGAGTTGCACCTGATGGACATGCCCTGTGTTACACTCCTCCCTCCGTGCTGGAGGCTTCCACGTGCCCCTCCCATGTGGTCTCCCTTTCTCTGTGCCCTGACAGCTTGATGGCATGAGCCTGCTCCAGAGGGTCCCATGCTTTCTGGCTTCTGGCTGGGTTTGGACACAAGGAAGCCTTGGCAGGAGATCGCATGGTGGGAAAAGAGCTGGGTCAAGTCCCTCCCTGCTGGTCACCTTGAGTACGCAGCCCGCTCTCCGTACAGTTCTCTCCAGACGCTCTCTCCTCTTCAGGTGTGCGGTAGTTAGGGGACTGCATTGTCCCTTCTTGATTTCCTTTAACCCTTCCTGCATCTTGGTAAATAAGCTGCGCCATCACCCACGTCCTTGGCTGTGGGTTTCCAGCAGGACCTCACGATAAGCCTCCTCCCCTCCATCCAGTGCCTCCTTAGCATCCAGGTCTCAGCCCACGTGTCACTCTCTTTAGTAAGTGCCCTGAACACCCAAGGCACAATCAGTTTTTTGTTTCACTTTCCCCTTGAGCCCTGTTTTTGTCCTTCAGATGCTTACTGTCTTCCCCACCCCTGTGTCAGCTCCACACCACAGGGACCGGATTTTGTTCATCCTCATATCCCAGCCCCAGCAGGGTGTCTGTGGGGACTTGGTCAATATTGCCTCGGGGAGGGAGGGAAGGCCCGGGAAGGGCCTCTCTTGCAAGCCTTCCAGGTTGCCCCAGGGGAGAGCAGCCTTCCCCTTCTCTCACTGTCAGCAGGGATGGCTCCTCTGCTCCTGCAGAATTTGCCACTTTCCCCCTTGCTCTGTGGTGGCCGCGCCTGCCCAGGCCCTCACGCCAGTCTTCCTCTGGATGATCCAGATCTCATCCCATTCGAATCTCTAGTCCTCACCCGGCACACAGTAGGTGCACATAGTAGGTGCACAATAAATAGTTGAGAGCTAGCTAATGACTGAATGAGTCTGGGAACAGACCTTGTTTATCTGTGGCTGAAGACCAGCTGCTCTGGGTGGCTTATTTAATTGTCATTTTCTTTGTGAATTCATTATTGTTTTATTTCAGTGTTGTTTTTCCAAAGATCTGCTTCTCCCTGGGCCTGCAGAGATTGCTTTGAAACAGGCTGATCAAACACGGGGCAGCTGTGTGAGGAGAGAACTCATGGCTCAGGGGAGAAAGAAGCTGGAGCCTGCAAAGCAGGAGCCCTGGAAACAAGTAAAACCTCAAGAATGCAACAGTAACAATGTCACCCCCTGACACCGCAGCCGCAGCCGGAGAGACACGCTGAGCCTGCGGCCCGGGACTGGGGTTCCTTTCTGGGGAGGCGCGTGGGGCTTGGAGAGAACAGCTTGGCAATGCCACCAGGACCAGGTGTCTTCCAGCCCAGCTGTCTCTGAGACCTCGTTTCTCACCACTGCCCGCCCCTGCCAGGCAACTGTCTCCAAATCCAGTTGGTTACTTCGTCCAGGGGCAAAACGGTGGCGAAGGTGTGGGCTCTGGGGTGAAATGGGTGTGAGTTTCTGTCTTGGTTCTGCTACTTCAAGTCGTGTGACCTTGGCTTTACTCTCCCCAAGCTGCGGCCCCCTCATCTGCAAACTAGGAATGATAATCTTGCAGCAGCCTGTTTCGGGGGTTAGGCGAGGTCACACATAAAGAGTGACTGGCACTGTGTATGTGACACATGGGAATTCTCTGCTGAACGTAAATTATTGGTGCCGCTCCTCTGAGGTCAAGGGTAGGACACTGAGAACCATGCTGCGTAAATGTTGACTTTGATTAAAATTCACTGACCTCCATCTTTTCATTCCTATTTCAGCAGCCTCAGCCTAGCGCTCATGGCTTTATCCCCCGACTGCTAAGATGGCCCCTTTATTGAACCCCACCATGTCCAGCCAGTTAGAATGAGCTCCCTGTCATTGGAGGTGTTCAAGGAGTGACCCGATGCCTTCAGTTGTGCTCCATGCCCTGGACAGGAGTGAGGGCCAGGGTGGTCAGCCTGGATGGCCCCCAGTCAGGAACCAGGGAGAGGGTTTGATTCTGTTTAACCGTGAGCTGGGGACTCCACCTGTCAGTGTGCTGCCTGGCAATTAAAACTGGGAGAGTTTAATCTGAAGAGAGTCCCAGCTCTGTTGTTTGCCCTTTTAATCTTGTCTGTTGCTATGGGAACAGCAAGTGATTGCAATCACCACTGTTTGTATTGTGAGCTTGCTCCCATCAACTCGGCTTTTGAAAAATAAGAAATAAAAATCTTGACTTTGGCGTGTCACGCATTACTATTCAGAACAAACCCCCGAGAAGTGCCGTCAAATGCTTCCTTCCCAGCGCATGGGCTCTCGTTTGGAAACTCCCACCAGCCCAGCTTCCGGGCCACTTTCCTTCCGCCCCTCCCTGCCAGGTGGCTCGGCAGAGGACTGACTCACGGCGTCGCCTGCTGGGGCAGACTCAGGGCGAGGCAGGATGCGGTGCTCTGTGCTGGTGGAGAGCTGACCACCGAGCTTCCCTCCCTGCATCGTGGCGGAGGCTCAAGGGGATACCAGAGCCACTCCATTTCGTGCTAGTTATTATCGCATCAGTGGCTCATAGCACAATAATTACCACTTTCTGAAGATGGAGACAGCGATGCTGTCCAGGGGTCAGAGTTCTTCCAACGTGGTGGGTTGGGAATAGCAGTGCTTGTGTACGTGGGTCTGAGAAGTTCAGGTGATGGGTACCTGCCAGGACTCAGTGGCACCTACCTACCTTCCCCAATCCTCTAGCCCTCTCTGACCGGGCACTCGGATCCAGAGACCTCTGTGTGTTCTGGAGATAGGTCACCCCAGCCTCCTTTGCTTGAACCCCAAATACCCTTGCCTTCCCTTGAAGCCTGCAGAGTGGGTTATTGAGAGAATGTAAAAATATTGGCCTAATGCCCAGAGATAATTGATTCTAGCATTTTTCTTTGAGTAGAGAAAGACTCCAGAGAGCATCTGATCCCACTCGCTCATGTAACAGCTGAGAGAGTAAACTCCCGAGTGAGGAAATGACTTGCCAGAGGTCACGGCGTAAGAGAGTGTCTCCCAGCCCCTGTCTCTTGCTTTTGTGTAAATCCAATCTCATTCTTGAGACGTGCTCCAGGGGCTTCATTTCATAAACTTTACACAATTAGAACTACCTTCATTTCAAATACACACACGCCTTAGACCGATTCTCTTCAGGGAAGATGCAAGTTGGTATAAAAATTTAAAATATGAGTTAAATTCTAAAAATCCATACTTAGTGGCTGCTATGTTCTTGAGCCAGAGCTATAGGCCACGAGGAGATAGGAATTCACTGGCTTCAAAATCAGCCTTGACTGCCAGGTCTGGTTCCAGGACTTCTAGTTCAATGACCTTGAGGTCATCTCTGAGGTCCTCAGTATCCTCTTCTGTAAAATGGGGAGAATGGCGCTTGCCTTGTCTACCTCATGTCATGTATGAGGTTTCACGTGAACTCATGGCTACAGATGCACCTTAGAATCTGTACAGAATTGTGTAGCATCGCAACACTGTGGCTAGTATTGCCACAGATTCTTAGAGCTAGGTCTTCTGGCTCCAGACGGGACTAGAATTCCTCTTGTAGACCAAATGTGTACATGATGCATCTAAGCTTTTACTCTTTTGTTTGGATGAACATGACTCTCCTTTGACAGGTTGACATTGTGCAGATCTAAGACAGATTTCCTAGTTTACATTTTAAACCACTCAAGTGTGAGAAGTGCTCCACACTAACCCTCCAAAGTTCTAGCTCTGCAGGTGAGTCTCAGGTTCTCTTATTCAACAAATATTGGGGTCCCTCTGTGTGCCAGGACGTGTGCTGGGCTCCAGGATTCAATGGTGAATAAAACAGAATGGGCCCTGCCTTGGGATGTCTCCACCAGGTCTCTGCCTCTTCCTTCACCTCCCTGATAGGACCATGGCTTTCAGCCTGGTATTTTTGGCACCCGTTCGAAAACCAAAAACCTCAGCAAAGGGAGTCGAAGTCTTATCTTAGGAATAAGCTCTTTATCTTTTCGGTTTAAACTAGACTCTGATCCCTCTGGGGCTGGAGCAGCATGGTATGTTCCCTGGGATGCCCGGGTGGAGCACAGAAGCCACCACACACAGGAGAAGCTCAGTAGGTGTAGCTGGACCTCGGTTCCCAGAGATGATGGCTGGACAGCCAATCACCAAAGATCCACGCTGCCCTTCCACGGTGTAGCTTTGTTGCTGGAGAGTGATTGCTCAGCCAAATTCGTTCTGCTATTTGCTTTAAATAAACCAAAAATAAAGTTTAAATAAATTTGAAATAAAGTTAAAATAAATTTAAAGTTTAAATAAATGAAATTGTTCAAAATGAAGTTTTATTGTAACGCAGTTGTGTCCATTTGCCGCTTGTTTTCATTAATAAAGTTTTATTGGAACACAGCGATGTCCGTTCATTTAATGTGCAGTCTGTGGCTGCTTCGACACTTCAAGGGCAGTGCTGAGTACTGTGACAGATGTGGTCTGGCCCGCAAAGCCTAAAATATCCACTATCTGGCCTTTTACAGAAAAAGTCTGCCAAGCCCTGCCCTAGAGGATGGAGGGGGTAGAAAACGGAAAGAAACCTGGATCTCTGAATTTTTATGTCAAAGAAATTTGTCTGCCAACCAGGAACACCCACTCTGAGTGAGAGATGATCTTAATTGCATTAAGACCTTACATTTTTTGGGTTTATTCAGCAGCGGCTAGGGTTACTCTAAGCAACAAGCACGGTAATATGCGGAACATGCTAGTGCCCTACACCGTTGGGTTGGGGCTGGCGACTGCTTCTAGACTTCTCCATGAGTCTGTGTTTTAATCTCTGCAGAGGTGATTCCCCAAGGTCACTGACACAGGGGTGTGGGGCAGAGACAAACTGAACTTGCTCAGACGTTGTGGAGAGAATCCTTGAAAGGCTACGCAAGGGCAGCTGGAGAGGCAAGGGGTCACACAGCAACGCGGGGACAGAGAAGGTGAACAGCGGGGCCTCCTGGGGTCTGGAATGGAACCCAGAATAGCGTGGGAGGTGGGTGAGAACATGCACTCTGGATCCGGCCGGCCCAGGTTTGAATCCAGTGTCTGCCACTGACTAGCTGGGTGACCCTGGACAAATTCCTTCATTTTTCTGAGTCTGTGTTCTCTAAAGTGGGGATAATCATAGACTTAACTTCTGGGATTGCTGCGAGGATTAAATGACCTCTAACGCTGAAACACTTGGCACTGTGATCGCTCTCTTGTTAGGACACCAGTGCTGGAGGGGCCCTGGGGGAGCATCGCGCCAACACCTCGGTGTGAGAGCAGGAGACCGAGGCGGGAAGAGGCACCACTGACGCTGTGTCAGCCAGCGATACCCGCGATCCTCCAGAGCCCCGAGGCAGGCACATCCTTGAGCCCTTCCTCTTCGCCGCCGCAGTCAATCACACCCAAGTCCTGTCAACTTCACCTCCTAAATCTCTCTTAGATCTGCCCGTTTCTCTCCGCTTCCACTGCCTCCTCCACGCTGCCACTGCTTCCTGCCTGGACTTGCTGCCAGCCCTCCTGCCTCCTTGCATCTCTTCATAGAAGCCAGAGCGATGCCATATCTAGGTGCAACCCGCTCGTGCTACACCCGTCTCGAAGCCCTTCCTGACCACACAGAGCTGCTTTCCTGGCAAGGGCTCTGCCTTCCTCTCTGCCCTTATCTTTCGCCTCCCTCTTCTCCCTCTCTGAGCTGCACATCGTCGTGAAAATCCCCTCAGTCACATGTGACTGTCACGACTCTCTCCCCCACCCCTCCCTGCAGGGCTTTGCACAGGCTGCTCTTTCTTACAGAGCACACGTTTCCGGCCTCTTTGCTTGGTTTTTGTCTACCTACCCTTTAGGAAGGTGTATCTGATCCCCTTGGCTAGGTCCTGGCTCCCTCTCTTTTAAGATATCTTAATTCCACCCTAGCACCGTCCCAGTTGGAATCTTACACATTTAGTGTGACTGTTTGATTAGTGTCTGTCTCCTTCACCAGACAGGACAAGGCCGAAATGTGCAATTGTGCAGGTGCATCTGCCCGTGGCCACCTTGAGACTGCAGGAGGGCAGAGATCGTACCTATTTCAGTTCACACTCACAACCCCAAAGTCCAACAGAGGAACTGGCGTCTAAATTAATCAGCTGGACTTACCCAAAGTCACCCAGAGAGGTGGGCAACGACCAGAAACTTGGCCCCAGACTTGAGTCCTGGTTCCTCTGGCTGTGTGGCCTGGTCACCGCCATGGTCGCCTCATCATGGATTCGCCCCACGAACATTAACTGAACACCCGCCATGAGCAGAGAGCACTGAGTTCCTCTGGCTTCACTCTCCACCAACTCTTACCCACCCTTTAAAGCCTGGTGCAAGTGTTCCTGCTTCTGCAAAGGCTCTTCCGATTACCTGACTGCTTGTCTGTCAATGGGCCTATTTCTATCTTCTCTTCCCTCTCAGTCCATGAGCCTGTGGGGGCAGGAATCCTGTCTTACTCATCTCTGGAGTCCCAGTGCCAAACATACTGTGGAGTGCCAGCAGAAATGTTACAGCGAATGAATGAATGAACGAGGGCACGATGGGCATTCTGGGTAAGAAAAAGGTGAATGAATCTCAGAAAAGCTCACAGTGTGGCAGAGAGAGAAGGCCAGGCACAAGCCACCGTGGGAGCAAGCAGGTGGTGTTGAGTGCCTGGGTGCAGGTCATGGGAGTGATCTCCAGGGTCGGGGCATCTGGGAGGCTCCTGGCAGAGGAGGGAGAGCACCCCCTAGTGACTTGCCAGGGGCACTTTGCAGGTCCTTGGAATTCCAAGGAGGGGCTTCAGGGGCTGCCCAAGAGGAAGGGGAGACTGACCGTGCTGGACTCCCCCACTACTCTGTTCCGTCTGCTTGCACACCTAGGTTTCCACTCAAGAGTTTGTTGGGCAACAAGTTTTAGTGACTTACTTAAGAAAAGTCAGGATCCTTAGAAACAGAGCCTAAGATAGGGGCTCCGGCGCACGTGATTTACCGTGGAAGTGCTCAGAGAAGGAGGGGAACAAGGGAGACCTGAGCAGGCAGGGCAGGAACCAGGCAGATGGGGGTCTCAGCTGCTTCTCGCCTCAGCCCGATCCCATGGGGATTCTGGAGCCTGAGCTACTCCACAGTGCTGGTCCTGCCTGGATATGAGTGGATGGGCACCTTAGATCCCTGCGTTAGCCACGCACTGGCTGTGGGCAGCATAACTTTTAAGGTGGGGGCTGCCGTTTGGCAGAGGGCAATTCTCTAGGGCAAACCTCCTGTAAAGGGCCAGATAGCACATATGTCATGCTTTGTGGGCCATATGGCTTCTGTGTCAATGACTCAACCCTGCCGTTGTACTGCAAACTCCGTCTCAGACAACATGTCAATGAATGGGCATGGCTGTGTTCCAATAAAACTTTATTTACAAAAACAGACTGCGCTGGAGAATGGGGTACGGTGAGGCATTAGTAGCCAATATTCACAGCGCTGGTTTTAAAGGGGATCTGGGAGGGCACGAACAGCATCCATGTCTTCAGCAACTAAGTATGAAGACTTCCCTTATGAGATTCTGGGAAGCTTGAAGTTTTGACTGGGTCTTGCCAGGTGGGTGGGTCACTCTGCCATGTGTGCTGGGTGCGGGGATCTCATGTTTCCCTCTGGCTGAGAGGCACGCAGTAAGGCGAACTGAGATGTAGGAGACACCCCAGCATCCTGAATTGGAAAATGAGGGCTCCTCTGAGGACTTCTCCAGCTCCGACAGTGTAGACGCCCTTGGGTGGAACAGGAAGGGGGATGAAGGTGCTCTGAGAAACTTGCCACCAGGCTGGGAGATGGGGCGGGGAGACTGCTGGCTTTAGTCATCTCTTTCCGAGGCAGCTCAGGACCCTCCTCTCTGCTAATCTCCAAATTATATGTGCCTAGAAGGCCAGGGGGACAATTTGTTGTCAAAATGGCCAAGTTCACTTCGGGCATATTGAAGAAAAAAAGCTATTTCCTAGTGTCTAAACCTCATTAAAAAAGCAATTTTGCAATCAATTACAATGCAATTTAGCCACTAACTGTTTAATTATATATATACACGTGTGTGTGTGTGTGTGTGTGTGTGTGTGTGTGTGTATAGAAGCGGCAGAAGTGAGTTTGTTTTTCCTGCCCTCATACTGACAAGCCAGGCTGAAAGACGCTGTCTTCGGAGGAGCTCTTTGGAGCAGAATGAGTGTCCAGCTCGGCTCAATGACACTGCGAGTGACTTATTTCTAAGTCAATATATTATGGTAGCCCGAGAAGGTAGGATGGTTCAGAGCATGCTGGAATGGGAGAGCTTCATTTTTCTACAAGCACTTGAACCTTTTTTGTTCGGTCATGCACTATAAAAATTGTATAATTCTATGTGGCTTTTATTAAAAAAATATTATTTCTATAAATTATTTTTTAATGCTGTGGAAGAATTTGCCTTCTGGAACCATCTCAGTAAAAGAATTGGGGGGTGAAATAGAGACTGGAGTCTACAGAGTGCCAGCAAAGTCAAGGCTTAGGAGGGAAGCAGAGAAGAAGACTGCCCAAGAGCAGATCCCCTGTCCCCACAGAGAAAGGGGATGTGGGACGTGGAGGGAGGAGGTGGCATCTGGAGCCATGCAGTGGGGAGGACCAAGGCAGCACCCCTGCAGTCCTGGACCTGAGGAAGGGGGCACCAGCTCCCCTCCGGGTTCTGTCCACTGTTCCTTCTGTCTTGGATCCTGTCCCTGGTCAAGAGCACAGCGCACTGGTCTCCACTTAGGCGTAAGCCCTGGCCTCTGCTCCTGAGTCCCTTCTGCCCACCTCGTCTTCAGGCCCCTTCTGATGCAAGGGTCCCCAGGCTCCTCTCCTTTGCCCTCTGACCCACGTTGACTCTCTCCCTAAGCTCCTGGTGGACGCCTCCCAGCATATCCGCCACGGCCATGGGAGCCACACGCGCTATCTGTCCCAGTGGACTCTTGCTCCCCTTCTTGCCAGGGGAGGGATGTTGGATACAGAGGGTTCAATATCCTGGGGCACCTGGCTCTTTGGAAATATTCATGGAAAGTTTATTTTTGCTTTTCTTCTGGCTGTCTGGAGTCACGTGAGACAGAGATATGGCTGTTGGGGGTGTCTTTTTGGCATCAAGTGGCAGAATGGTTTTGGCAGACGCCCGGTTTGCAGAACGCAAATTACTAACGTCAGTCCTCTTGTTCTTAAAAATGTCTGCATTCGTGTTGCACGTGGGCTGGGAGATGCATTAAAACCAGGAAGGGAAATGATGCATTTCAGCCACAGCACAGTTGGAGCTGGATGCCCACAGAGTTTTGGCCATGGGTTATGTTCACGGAAATCTTTAAACTTCACATCAAGAAACTCTATTCCTTGTCCTCAGGTGGATTCTCAACTGTGGCCCCAGCATGAGCCCTGATTCTGGCCACAGGCTGAGTTCTGACCCCATTTCCAGACTGAGCTCTGGCCCTGGCCCAGGACTGAGGTCCAAATGTGAACTCCAGACTGAGCCTGGATCTTGGCCTGGTCTGAGCCTCAAGCCAGCCACAGCCAAGCCCAGTCAAGCCAAGCCTCCATGTCACAAGCATGTGCCATCATCACAGCGAAGCCCCCAAAAGAACACAGCCCTCCTCCACTGGGAGGTGACTTGTGTCCAGGTGTTCCACCCAAGAAGCCTGGAGCCTGCTGCAGGTGGAAGAAAGATGGTGGGGCCCCCAAGGCTTGAGTGCGTCTCCTGAGCATGTGTGGAGGAGGCCTGGAGAGGCTGAAGGCATCGCCTCTAGGAAGGAAGCCACGGAAAAAGGATGATGATGATGATGATGATGGGTAGTGCACACATGGCACCTGCTAGGTGTCAGGCACTGTGTTAAGGTTTTGCCCACATTGTCATGAAGACCCCTCACAAGCAACCCTATAGGGTTGATACTCTTACCTCCTCCAGTGTGTAGAGCAGTCCGGTGACTTGACTAAGTGTCTTTTGGTGGCCCAGGCAGGACTCCAACCTGGGCTTTTCTGACTTCACACAAGATGCTGTTAACACAGTGTTGTGTCTCAAGAATGACTTTACGCAGGCAAATGACATGGCTGTATTTGCAGCTTAGGAAGATCACTTTGGTTGCTGGGCCCATGCAGGGTAGATTAGAGAGGGGGAGGGTGGAGACAGGCAGGCAGGTGAGGAGGCTGCTGCAGAGTCTAGCTCCTCTGGATGAAGCAGGGACTCCTCTATACAGAGAAGCAAAGGAGTCAGTACCCCCAACTCTGCCTGTTTGCACTTGACCCAGGACTTCAAGTGGAAAAGACTATGCGATCCAAGAGGTGGCCACGCCGAGACCTGGTGGCCAGTCCTTGCACCACCTCCTTCCACCTAGCCGGGGTGTGTCTGCTGGGCTGGCCTTGACCACTGCTTCCACTTTCTCTGCTTCCCAATCAGCCTGGCTCTGGGCCACGCAGCACAGACAGAACACATAATTATGTATTGATTTCCTTCCAAAGACGCATAGCCTTGAGTTAACACGGCACTTTCCTGGCCCTGCATAAACACAATCTGAGGAATAAGAGGGTTGATTCTAGGGGTAAATCAGAGCAGCCCGACATCTGGGTAAGTAGGGGACACAGAAGTGACAACTGCTATCGCCTGTGCTTTTTGGCTGGAGGAGGGAGTGCACGGGGTCTGGTTGCTGCCAGTGGCTGGGTGGGTGGGTTGACCACTGGTGTGGAAACCTGCTCTCGATCTCGATCGCTGGTACAGTGAGCAGAGATTCTGTGTGTCGATTTGTCCATCTGTCTATCCCTCCTCCATCGGTGTAATTTCCTACGAATTCCCCCAGGTGATTAAGTTTCACGGTGCTTTGCCAGATGGCGTGTTCTCCACTTCCCCAGTTCTCCAGGGACTGTCTGGAATACAGGCCAAGCACTCTTACCTCAAAATTATATTGAGGCTTTTAATTAACAGAAATGACTCCACAACCCATAGATCACATTCTAAGTGCATGCGCCACCTGCAGACATGGGCAGGCCCTTGCCGGTTCCCTTTGCCTCCAGGGACCCAATCACGTCACCCACGGTCATCACATCAAGCTGTGACCTTCCCTCGTTCCTCAACTAAAACTCGGGGGGGGAGGTGGGAGGTTTGCCGCTTTAAAAACTAAAGCGTGAGACATTCCCCTGATCCGCAATCTCCCCGCAGAGGCTCTGAGTTTGTGCGTGTTTAGAGTCCAACACAAGCAAGTTCCCCAGGGTTAGCTCCAAATCTGGGAGTGGGGTAGACAGGATGAGGTCCACGAGCACCCGGGTAGGGTGGGCCGCCTGGCCTGTCCCCTTCCTAAGGGGCCATATCGCTGAGTCTTTCCTGAATAGGATGCGGGTTGGAAACACAGAGCTGTTCATTCACTTCACGTGTCTGCTGGGAACAATATCTGCTTCTTTTGTTACTCCCCTCCTGGGCGCCTCCTCTGCGGTACTTTCTGTTCTCCCCAGAACCTCACTGGTGGTTCTCCTGGGTGGTGCTTTGTCGCTGATGGTGCACTGGGGGCCCGTCTGCAGTGTGCAGTTCTGGTCCACAGCCCTGTTATAACAGCCCCCAAGCTGATAGCTCTCAACTGGCAGTACCACCCCCCAGAGGCACCTCAAACTTTCGAGTGTGGTTTTAGTTGGACCAAGGATGCAGGGGGCCTGATTGTTGTCCAATGTTCTTAACAAATTATCCCTTGTCTTGCTGGACTTCAAATGTGTGGCCAGACATTTTTGGAGGTATAAAACTTGTTTCTGCTTATCTGAATCTAGAACATAGGAACTTTTCGGTTCCATTTTTAATCCATACTGAATAGTGTAGGAATATAACTGTGTTATAAATCAAGGGGATTTTATCTTTTGTTTTGTTCTGAACATTACCAGCAGTTGTTCACCACTTGGGAAATCATTACTGATGGTAATGATGCTCACAATATGTGAGTCACCAGTATGACACTCCTGTGTCACTCTGCATGTGTTGCTCCACATATAAATATAAGAAGTTGATGACTTCATTATGTCTTCTAGTGCAATTACGCCCAAGCATTTACATATCGAAATCCATATTGTTTTATTACAAATTATTTTCCTTTCCTATCTCCCTTATGCTATGGTTAGTGAATTATTTTCAGTTTTTAAACATTTGAGTTTAGGTTGGCTCTATTTTCCATGCTTTCATTTTAAGAATAGTAAAGGGTGCGGTGGTAGGTTGTTTAATGGCTACAAAATCCTGTCGTCCCAGTATGCACATTCCTTTGTGGTGTGACTTTGTCATTCCCCCCATTCAGAGGTCAAGTCTGTTTTGTGACTTGTGAACAACAGATTGTGGAAGAAGGAATGTATCTGCCAGGGTTCCCCAGAGAAACAGAACACAGAGGATACATGTGCATGTATGTGCACACGTGTGTGCGCACGTACACACACACACACACACACCCAACTTATCATGGTTCGTTCCACTTTACAATGGGATGTAACTCCCTTGTAAGTCAAGGAGCATCTAACTTAATTATGATTTGACTCATAATTTTTTGATGGGTTTATAGGGGTATTAAATGCATTTTTGACTTACAATATTTTTGACTTATGATGGGTTAATTGGGACATAATCCCACTGTAAGTTGAAAAGTATCCATATATATATATATGTGTGTGTGTGTGTGTGTATGTGTGTGTGTATACATATATATACACACATACATACACACACACACACATACATATATGCGACATTGGCTCATGTAATTATGGAGGCTGATAAGTCCCAAGACTCACAGTTGGTAAACTGGAGACCCAGGAGTCCAAAGGCCTGGGAACTAGGAGAGTTGATGGCAGACCTCCAGTCCGAAGGCCAGCCAGCCTGAGACATAAGAACAGTCAGTTATGATTCTGTTCAAGTCTGAAGGCAGGAAAAAGGCAATGCCCCATGTCAAAGGCAGTCTGGCAGGAAGAGTTCCCTCTTACTTGTGGGAGGTTGAGCCTTTTTTTTGGTTGAGATTTTCAGCTGATTAGATGAGACCCACCTACACTGGGGAGGGCAATCTGTTTTATTCAGGCTATTGATTCAAATGTTAATCTCATCCAAAAACAACCTCACGGAGACACACAGAATAATGTTTGGCCAAATATCTGGGCACCCCATGGCCCAGTCAGTTGATATGTAAAATTAACCATCACAAGAGATATTATACAACATTCAAGGCTAGGCCTTAAGATATCTTGAAGCATCTGTTTTTATTCTCTTGGTATACCATCTTGAGACCACCATGCAAGGAAGCTGGTTTAGTCTACAGGAGGATAGAGGTGAAATAAGGAGCCCTAGCTGACAGCCAGACCAACTGCCAGATGTGTGAGCAAAGCCATCCTGGCTCTTCCAGCTGAGAGAGTTGGTGGGTCTTTGGGCTTTCCATTGGATCCCAGAAGGGCTATACCGTAGGAATGGAAATTGTGTCCCAGGATTAGGGATGTGCTCTAGGACTAAGGGCAAAACTGAAATAGATCTGCTCTGATGACATATAAAACCAAGCCTCTAAGAGTTCAAGGTGATTAGCTAGTAACTTAACTGCAAATTACAACAAAAACTCAACACTCATCATGAAGAAAATATAGAATCCAGAGTCTCTACAATATATTATCCACAATCATCAGTATATAATTAAAAATATCTAGACACAAAGAAACAGAAAAATGTGATCAATAGTCAGCAGTCAATAGAAATCGACCCCAAAATGACCTGGATGTTGACATTAGCTGACAAAGTCTTTATAAAGAAGCTATTAAAATATACATGAACTTGATCATAATGCTGAACAGATGAGGAAAAGAAGATAAAAATAAGAACCAAATGGAAATCTCAGAATTGTAAAGTAAAATAGCTGAAATGAAAAATTTAGGGCTTACTATCAAATTGGAGATGACAGGAGAAAGGGTGAGTAAGATGGAACATAAATGAAAAGAAATCATTCAACCTGTAGAGAAAAAAAGTTAATTGAAATAAAATTGAACATAGTCTCAGTGACTTGTGGGACAATATCAAACGTTCTATCAACTGTGTAATTAGAGTCTCAGAAGAAAAGATAGAAAAAGAGAGTCGGATAGAGAAAACATATGGAAAAAAAAACAGCATCCTGAATTAGCCCAGATTTTGTGAAAACATAAACTTATAGATCCAAGAAAGTCAGTAAATCCCATGGCTGGATAAATACAAAATCCATACCTAGGTGCATCATCATCAAACTACTGAAAAATAAAGAAAGGGAAAAACTTGAAAGCAGGGACAAAAATACTTTATATACAGGGAACAATGATATAGATGGTAACTGACTTCTTATCAAAATCAATAGAGATCATAAAACAATAGAATGGCATCTTCAACGTGGAGAAAGAATAGAAGCCGATCAACTCAAAATCCTATGTCCAGTGAAAAATATTCTTTTCGTATCAAAAACGAAGACAATATCAAGACATTTTCAGGCAGACAAAAGCTGAGCAGACAAGTACTATCTAAATGTTAAAGGAAGTTCTTCAAGATAAACAGAAATGGCACCAAACAGAAACTCACATACAAAAGAAAGAATAAAGAGCACCAGCAATGGCAAAATGCAGGTAAATATAAAAAACAATATTTTTTCCCTTCTTTTGATTTCTTTGGAAGACAAATGACTGCTTCAAGGAAAAAGAATAGTATTGTACTGTAAGTTTTGTAATGTACGAAAATGGAAAATACATGACCAGGACAGCGCCAATGACAGGGCATGGGTAAATGGAATCGTACTGTTGGAAAGGTTTATTTTCAATAACCAAAGCTTTTGGCTACCCCAGTTTTGTTGATGCCCACTCAGTTTGAGTGATGGGAACCAGCTGTGGGGGGTGAGGGAGAGGGGCAGGAGCCAGGGAGCCCCCATAGCAGATGCTCTGCTTGGGACCGAGGTGGTCCTGGGGCCTCGGGTAGATGAGCAGTAGATGAATGGCCCCCGTGGGGCCACTAAGACTAAAAGGGCTCAGGGCAGGAGCCATGTGGGGCCAGGGCGAAGCTGAAACCCTTGACCTTTTAGAGCTGGAGGGAAGCTTTGACGTGACAGCCTGCTCCCCTCCTTACATCTTACAGATGAAGAAACCGAGGCCCAGGATGGTGACTCACTTCTCTGTGAAGGGTCAGCTAGTTAGCAACTGTGTCCAGGCTCTGAGTTCCGGCTTTCAGCCCTAAACTAGACCTACTTCCCCACGCTCCTCTACGGGGACCTCTGGGGGTTGACTCTCCAGGCTCTTTAAAACCATCCATGGATCCTCAAAAGAGAGACTGCAGGGCCGTTCATCTCTTATTGCTGCTGCGAGCAAATAATGTCACCATTTGCTGGTAGAAAGCATGCTCCAGGGCTCCTGACAGAGCTAGGAACCCAGCACGGTGGCTTTATCTTGTTTCCATCAGCATAAACTTCTCGGAACATGAAATAAAGCTTCTCCCCGGGCCCTTATCACTAATAGGATCGGTGGTTTCAGCAGGGTGTGGGGGGTTGCCGTGTGCTCTCCCAGCATGGCTGGGAAGATGCTGTCGCCGGGCTGCAGCTCAGGTAGCTGCCGATCCTTTCGAACTCAGGAGGGAAAAATGCTATGGGGCCATTTCACTCTGAGGAAGGCATTTTTCCAGCCTGCTTCACTGTCCAGAGGTGAGGAAGGGAGTGGCAGCCCCCAAGCTGGGCCCTCTTTGTCCCCCACCTACAGCCCCAGGTAGAGGCTGTGGTTCCAGCTGCAAAGTCCTGGCTAGGGGAGGGGGCACAGCCAGAGCCACCTAGTAGCACCACTGGGCTTTCACCTCCTCACTGTTGGCAGATTCTCCCATCGTATACAATACATATCTCAAATGACATGCGGATTTCTTTTCTTTCTGTACGTAAATTGAAAGAATTTTTATAATTTTGCTTTTGAAAAGATTTGGCCACAAGTAACTAATTTAATTTAGCATTGATCAGTATGTCTCAGACATCCTCCCAAAGTCTCAGGAAATCTCACAAGACTACGAAATGCTAATCTAGACATTGTTTTCAAATGTGAGGAGATGTTTTACATGCTCTAAATGTCACCATTCATGAAGCCAACGCAACGTTCTGTTTTGCAGACTTTAATCAAACATTTTATTAAATTTGACTTTTCTGTTTGCTTTTCATATTTTGGAACCAATGGTTCTTTCCCAGGCCCTAAATATTTCGTAGGCCCCGGGCACGTTCCCCATCACGCCTAATGGATACGGTGATCTCGCATACACATGGGAAAAGCCGGGAGGCCTGGAGCTTCCGTCTCAGTTCTGCTACTGGTTAGCCGTGGGACCTTGGGCAGGCTCTGGCGCTTTGGGGCCTTGGTTTCCTCAGTGGGACAATGAATACTAGGGCGCAATAGACTGGAAATCATTCTGAGATGTCCCTTTCTGGAACAGGCTGAATGGCAGGTAAAGCCAAATCCAGGTGAGTCTAGGTCTTGACATATAGTTGCCGGTGGCCAGATTCCCTCTACCTGGGAAGTGAGGGGTTAACGAGGCCAGAATCTAAAGCCAGGAGCTGGGGCCTGCTGGGACCTCCGTTGCTGAGCAACAGGTGCCTTTTCTGAACAGTGACTCAGATGCAAGTGGGGTTTGTGAGTGGGCTCCAGCCACGCATGACTTCCTGCCTATGACGCGTGTGCAGCCTGAATCAGAGCGTGGAACTTCTCCCACCTCCTCCAGGTGGAAGGGGCTGCCTTCAGCCCAGTCTTGGGGCGTGCGCCCCAGGCAGTGACCCAGCTCTCATTTCCCGGTGCTGGGACTGCGTGGGAAGGAGCCGGGTGAGTGACCAAGTGCTGGGAACGGTGTTGGGCCGTCAGAGCTGGAGTTTCTCTCAAACCCTCCCAGGGGGCTTGCTGGGGGTTTGCAGGATACAGCCCCACTCCTTAGCCTTGCACCATCGGCCCCGCAGTCTCCATCTGCATCACCCTGTGCTCTTCCCAACCTCTCATGCCACGCAGAACTTCCCACCAGTTCTCCAAACATCTGCTTTCCTGTTCCATGCTTTGGTGGGTACCATTTCCTCTTGCTTTATTCTTCCAGAAATGGCTGTTGGGAAGGCCGCCTCCTCCGGGAGCCTCCTCCTCTCTCTTTGCCCCCACAGACCCACACCCGGCCCTCTGTCCCAGGCCTCATCTCCTGTCCTGTTCCAAACCTTGGGCAGCCCTGCCTTATCTGCCCCGGAAGGGCTCTCTAGCAACCCTCTGGGTAGTAGCAGTCGGGTGTGGCAGAAGCTGCTGTCATTCACCAAAACCAATTTTCCTCTTCTTTCTGGCCACGCACCCAGCCTACACTCCCCAGCCTCTCTGGAAGTTGGATTAACCTCATGATGGATGGGTCTAACCGCTGAATGTGAGCAGAAGTTATGTGTGCACTTTCTGGGCTAAGACTCTACCCTCCCTTTTAAAAAACCAATGTTAGGGAGGTATAATTTACATACAATGAAAGGTACCCTTTAAAAATACACAGTTTGGTGTAAGATCCCACTACCACATTGCTGTGTTCTGCTGCTGTGGCCGTCAACTTACAGGACACTTCCATGACCACAGAGGGTTTTCTCACGCTCCTTTGAAATAAATCTCTCCCATCCTTGGGCAACCACTGATTTGCCTTCTGTCATCATAGATTAAGTTTGCATCTTCTAGGATTTTGTATAAACAAAATCATGCAAGATGGAGTCCCCTGGGCTGGATGCTTTTACTTCACATCATGTTTTGAAATTCATTCATGTTGTTGTATGTATCAGTAGTGTTTTCCTTTTTATGCCGAGTAGCTTTCCATTGTATGAATGTGCCATAATTTGTTTATCTGTTCACCCAGTGATGGACACTGGTCCGTTTGTAGTTTTCAGCTGTTATATATAAAGCTATGTGCATGTGTGTCCAGCCTCCATATGAACCTATAATTTCCATTCTCTTGATTACTTACCCAGGAGTGGCATTGCTGAGTCATACAAGTTGCATGGTTAACTACAAGAAAGCGCCCGATTGTTTTCCACAGTGGTGATACCACTCTACGTTCAGCAATGTTTGAGAGTTCCTGCTACTCCACAGCCTCGTCAACACTTGATAATGTCAGTCCATTTGATTTCAGCCATTCTGGTGGGTGTGTCATGGCATCTCATTGTGGTTTTAATTTGTATTTTCTTGATAACTGATGATATCAAGCATCCTCTGATGTACGTCCTGGCCATTTATATATCCCCTTTTGTGAATGTCTTAAAATCTTATGCCTATTAAAAAAAAAAATTTGTTTTTGGTGGTTTGTTCTCGTTGTGTCCTAAGAAATCTTTGTCTGTCCTAAGATTGTTGGGCCAAAACTTTCAAAAGTTCCCTCTTCCCTGACTGGAAGCATTTGACTAGGCCCTGGGAACAGAGAAGCCATAGGCTGAAAGGATTCTGAGACCTCAAGCACTGCATGAAGGGGGACCACCTTCTCTGGACTCGGAACATGAAGCAGAAGTGAACATCTTTTGTGTCTGAGCCAGTAGCATTTTGCGGGTCTATTTGTTACGGTCCCTTAGCTTGCCCTGGAACTATTTCTCCAGGTGTGCAGATATTGTGCTTTGCCCGGTAATCCCCTTGGACAGGTGCTGCCAGTGGCAGAAGGGCTGCCACCATCAACACTCCTCCCTGTCCTGAGCTTCTTCATTTCCCTGCTCTGAACAGGCCAGACAATGGCTTCTAAGGAAGGTTTGCACATATCTTCATTGGCGTGCTAAGGGGTGGTATCGAAAGGGCACTGGGCTGGGTTGGCAGAGTCAGGGCTGTGACCACCTACTCCCTTGCCCACCCAAAGTGGGGAGGCCCAGGCCTTTAGCCAACCCATTATTCTTCTCACTGTCCATTCTCCATTATCATTAATCCTGTGTGGAGTCTATGTGGCGCCCTGTTTGTTAAGTAGATAGTTAGGATCTCTGGCTTTTCTTGGGACAAGGATTCCCTGCTTTGGTGCTATCTTGAGCAATTGCTCCACCTGGGAAGAAGGATAAGGGCGGGCACTCCATTTTTGTGGTGCCTCCCCTTAATCCTATCCGGAGCAACTGCTACACCTGGGGAAGGAGGGAATGCATTATCAATGTGGGAATTCCCTAGCCCTGGCATGATAGGATTTAGAAAGTGACCTAGAGTAACCTAAGGGTAATTATTATGCCATTAGCTTGAATCTGCTTTGTGGTTCACACCTCCTCCCCCAGGTGGGCTTTGGGAGAGGGAGCTCTTACAGGTACATGGAATTTTGAGGATAAATGTTGATCATTTGATGACATCCCACACATCCCGAGAGCCTGCCCCCAGACAGGGCTAATAAAAGGAAACAATCCCTGAATTCAGAGAGTGGGTCAGTTAGTCAGTGAGTCAGTCTGTCTCTCTCCACTCGTGAAGACAGGCCTGTTTTGTTCTACAATAAAGAGTTCATGTGAAACTGCTTCTTGCCTGGGGTTACTCCATCATATTGGCCCTGCTGGTGATTTTTTCCAAGATAATAGTCTGGACTTGACACTTTGATGTGTCTGGTCATTCTTTGGCCAAGAGCACACCAAGAACTAAGGGCAGACTACCACCCTGACAATGGAACTAGGTCCTCCTTTTCCTCTTCTCCTGCCTCTTATTCACACCTGTCTTTCTTTTAATCTTTTTCAAAAATTCTGGCTGAGCGTGATGGCTCACGCCTGTAATCCTAGCACTCTGGGAGGCCGAGGCAGGTGGATTGCTTGAGGTCAGGAGTTGGAGACTAGCCTGAGCAAGAGCAGGACCCCATCTCTACTAAAAATAGAAAGAAATTAGCTGGACAACTAAAAATATATAGAAAAAATTAGCTGGGCATGGTGACACATGCCTGTAGTCCCAGCTACTCAGGAGGCTGAGGCATGAGGATCGCTGGAGCCCAGGAGTTTGAGGTTGCTGTGAGCTAGGCTGATGCCATGGCACTCTAGCCTGGGCAACAGAACAAGACTCTGTCTCAAAAAAAATTTCTAGGATTTTCTCACATTTTTGTCACAAGATGAATTTTTAATTATTTTGTAAATTTTTTTAAAATGTGATTTTTGCTTGGTGTATTGCATTATATTCATAAATTTAGAGAAAATTGCATTTATTACAATATTGCGTTTTCCTATCTAAAAAATAAAGAATTATTGATTTATTTCCCTTAGTAGTGTTTTGCAGCTTTTCACTTAGGCTTTGCGCATTCCTTAAGTTTATTCTTAGACATTTTATACCTTCTTTGTTGTTGATGGGATGTTTCTAAGGTGTGTATTGTTTTTTGTTGGAGAACCAAATGGTTGCAGTTCTTATGTGCGTAGCACAATGAACCCCATTCCACATTCAGGATGGGATGTGACCCAGATCAGTTGTATCAAAGAAAAGCTGTCCAATGCAGTTAGTTTACCATTGTGGGTAGTTTAACTTCTGAAATAACACCTTAGGTTTTGTTTTTCATGTTATTAAAATTTTGTACTGCAGGAAAAACATCAAACTAGTTTTTGTTTGATATTTTTCCTGATATTTTCTCCATGATTTCTTGGGTCACTTTGAAATTTTAATACTTTTGAAGAAAAATAGTGTATTCCAAGTACCTTTTTCCTTTTTGTTTTTTATATGTACTTATTTGAAGACATATTTTTCCTTTTAGTTGACTAGTAAAAGCAAGTGGGTAAAGAATAATGGATTTAACTGTTACTTTAAGAAATCTCTTTCTGGGTAATTCTTGGCTCATGGGGGTATTAAAAGGAAAGGTGATACAGGTGTAAAGTGACAACTAAAAAAAAAGAAAGATGAAATGAAGAACCACGTTTTTTTTGTAGAGAAAAGATAATAGGTATTTCATGCTTTGAATGTGGCATAGTAGCATAATAGTTAACAGCCCTGTTTTTATAGTCACATGACTATAATCAGAATCTTAGTTCAGCCATATGCTAGGTAAGTGTCTTTGGGGAGGTTACTTAATCTTCGTAAGCTTTCAGTGTCTCCATTTGTGCAGGGATCTTAACACATACAATAGCTATAAGGATTAATTGAGATATGCTAGTGCTTGTCTTATATAAGTGTTCTTTAACTGTTGTTGTTTTACTTCTGGTTCCAGTGAGATAATGGTGTGTATCAGTGAGACATTGTCATCTAGGGTTCTCCTTGAAGATCCTAGAAGGGTCTTTCTGCTGAATAAGGAATCCGTGTTTATCATCTGAAAGCAAAAACATCCATATGCTCCAGCTGAGGTGGGAGGAACACTTGGGCCCAGGAGTTCTAGACCTGCCTGGGCAATATAGCAAGACCACATCTCTTTAGATAAGAGAAAAATATATAACAATTTAAAATCTCTAATACTACCACCCAGAAATAACATTGTTAACAAGAACACTGCTTTTTCATTATAGTATTCTGAAATTGGGGTCTGTATTCCATTGGTAGAGCAGACTGCTTTCTTATTTGAGGAATCGCAATCAAGGTTGTGGGGCCTGAAGTTTAATTAATTTTTTGTGTTTGTTAGGGGCATTATTTTTCTATAAAATTTGTTCCTTAAATGCATTTTCTCAACTGTTGGGATTCCTTGTCTTCCATTTGGTCCATCCTCCACTATACACACAAGGCTATGCTTAGATAACTATAAAATGTGATACAGTAAATACTAGAGGCAAATATATGTTCTATTCCTAGTTTAGAAGCCACAGATCTTTATCTCCTACCCTGATTAAGTTGGAACATGGAACTACCTTCCTGTCTTCTGTGTTTGCCTAAAGTTTCCACCAGAACCAGGCATAAGTGGGCACCTCTTTCCTGTTTACTAGACCCTGATCTTTGCTCTTGTCTTAAGACTTTCAAATTGAGAGCTACTCTGGTGGGAGATTAACAGAAGAAAAAATTCCCAGAACACTGTTGTGATCTTTCCTGTCCATTTTGTGTTGATTCATAGCAGAGGCCATTCTTGGAGTTAGAAAGAGAGCTGAGTAACCTGTGGCTAACAGTCCTCATTTTTCCCATCTTAACTCAATAGACTTAACTGTCAGACCGATGGTTACCTAGACTATTGCTTTCCCTATTCAGCATCAGTGAATAGACCAAGTCATGTCTGTGCTTTTGTTAGCTTCTAAGCCTTTCCTCAGCTTTTCTATATGGTATTTACTTAGAAATAATGTCCCGATTTTATTTCCTAGGGCCTTTTAAGGTATGTTTCTTCAGTGGATCCTCCTTGAAGTTATTAAAAACACACACACACACACGCACACACACACACACACACACAATTGAAGTTGACCTGAAGACTGTCCTATAGTCTGGCCAAAAAGTCACTGTTTAAATTCTATTTCCCATCTTAAAATGTGCCTCACTAGCTATTATCAAGTTAAATGCACAGAGTTATTCAGCGTCTTGAGTATAATAACTAGCAAATTGTATTTGTCACTTGCTGTTATTCAGTTACACACCTATTTACCAAATAATAGAGTGACAATGATCTCACCAATTGATTCCCTCTAATTGTAATGTTAAAAAAATAATTCCTTCAATTACCAAAAGGATAGACCCATGTGACTAGGTGACTAAACCCTTTAGATTTCACTCTTTAGGAGATAGAATTCTTTTCCAAGGTTAAGCTATGGAAAGATGTCAGTATTTAATTTTGGCTATCTATTAATATTCTCTACATTAGTAGCCTAAAAATCTGATGTGATGAAATGATGCCTGAGTATTTTTCTCTAGATTGGAATGATGAGGGCCTAGTATATTTTATTTTTTTTTTTTGCAAAAGACATAACTTCTAAGAGATTTCTTTGTAGTGTAGTATAATACTATGCAGTAATATAGGTTAAGTACTATATGTGTTAAGTGTTATGTATAGGTTAAGTATTGGGAAATTGGCTTTGCTGAAAAGGGATTGTTTTTCCATCTTAGTTTTTCTTTCTTCCTATGTTTAAGGATTCCTGGATGAGGTTATGAAGAAGTATGGCAGTTTGGTTCCACTCAGTGAAAAAGATGTTCTTGGAAGATTAAAAGATGTCTTTAATGAAGACTTTTCTAATAGGTATGTAAGTGATGCTAAAGTAAAGCCCTTGAAAATAAAATCGTTGGCCTGTATGACTTTTCTCTTGATTTAGGGGAGAAAAGATACTTAGCAATACATTGAGTAGAACTCATGTTTTTTACCTTTTCTTTCAAAATCTTTCTGTTTCAGAAAACCATTTATCAATAGGGAAATAACAAACTATCGGGCCAGACATCAAAAATGCAACTTCCGCATCTTCTACAATAAGCACATGCTAGATATGGATGACCTGGCAACCCTGGATGGTCAGAATTGGCTGAATGACCAGGTTGGTGTATTGTAGATTCTCAGCATGGAAAAGGTGCAGAGGGTGTTGGTCAATGAAATATTATTATAACCTCTGGGTTGGCCTCACAGTTATCTTTTAGAATCAAGGATTCTTTATTCCTACTAAAGTGACTCATTAACCCCAAGATTTAAAAGATTTGATTACTGTTAGCAATATCAACATATTAGTCATTCTGATTGGGATGTTCTGAATTGTGTAATTAGTAAGCTGGTTTTATGTTGACTTTTTAGGTCATTAATATGTACGGTGAGCTGATAATGGATGCAGTTCCAGACAAAGTAAGTGAAAACTTCCTCTTCTTTAGAAGAGAGAATACTTGTGTATTATAAGTAGCAGTTTTTTGTTTTTAAACTTTATGTGATTGTTTGATATTCCTTAAATTTTTAAAAAAGGGTTGAATTTTGTCTTGATCATGTGCTAGGGTTGAGCATAAGTTCCAGCAAACCACTTCTGCATAAGAAAGTCACAGTGCAATTGTTTTTCTACTTACTTGTGTCAGAGTGGGTGTGTTTGTTGATATCTTGGGGTTTTTTTGGTTTTGTTTTTGGTGGAGAGATACTCAAAAGGGATTATTTAAGCTCTTAAATTTAACTTGAAATCTTACTCTCTTTGAAAATGTAAAACAGTATTCATCTTCATTTTTTCTTGGATAAATCTTTAATTCTCAGTTCAAATACAAACTCAACCTCCATCAGCCTTAAATTCTCTTAAGAGGTTAGTTACATATTAAAACCATTTTGAACTTAATGTATTAATTTTTCTTTAGTAATACTTAAATGCCTGATGGGCTACAAAACTTTTCAAGTACTTTATACAACTTTTATAAACTAAAAAATAAGCAGATAAATATTTAAAAATCTCAGATTCTGATACTGTTTATGAATATAGAAAAATGATTTTAACTTTCCACTTAAAATCACAAATGTGTTATGCATTATAAATTGGAATCATGAGGCTAATCTGCCAGATTCTTTATTATGTCAAATTCTCTTAATCATCAGAAAGTTTAAATCTAAACACATTCAGATTATTTTTTAACATTTCAAGAGTTTAATTTACCTTCGCTGTCTCTACATTTTTTCTTTTCTTTTTTTTTTTTTTCCGAGACAGAGTCTCACTCTACTGCCCTGAGTAGAGTGCCGTGGCGCCTAGCTCACAGCAACCTCAAACTCCTGGGCTCAAGCAATCCTGCTGCCTCAGTCTCCCAAGTAGCTGGGACTACAGGCATGCACCACCATGCCCGGCTAATTTTTTTTATATATATGTATTTTTAGTTGTCCAGCTAATTTCTGTCTTTTTTTTTTTTTTAGTAGAGGCGGGATCTCACTCTTGCTCAGGCTGATCTCTAACTCCTGAGCTCAAATGATCCGCCCACCTCAGCCTCCCAGAGTGCTAGGATTACAGGCGTGAGCCACCACACCCAGCCAGTTTTTTCTTTTTTTTGAAACACAGTCTCACTGTTGCCCAGGCTAGAGTGCGATGGTGTCATCATATCTCACTGCAACCATAAACTTCTAGGCTCAAGCAGTCCTCCTCTCTCAGCCTCCCAAGTTTCTGGGACTACAGGCACATGCCACCATGCCTGGCTAATTTTTGTATTTTTTGTAGAGATGGGGGTCTTGCTCTTGCTCAGGCTGGTCTTGAACTCCTGGCCTCAAGCAGTCCTCCCACTTGGGGCTCCCAGTACTAGAATTACAGGCGTGAGCCCGGCCTTGTCTCTACATTTAATTCTAAACCTTCGTAGGGTTAACAGGACACTTACTAAGGTAGCGGGTCTCAAAGTGTGGTCCCAAGACCAGCAGTATCAGCATCACCTGGGGACTTACTAGAAATGCACATTCTCAGACCCCGGTCCAGGCCTGTTGAATCAGAAACTGGAGGTGGGGCCCAGCAATCAGTGTTTTGACAAGCCCTCCAGATGATTCTGATGGACACCAAATTTGAGAATCACTGTTCTAGAGATAGCTACTATAAGCTCTTTTTATGTGTATGTTAAGCCAAGTATTTATCAAAAGAATGTGCATTAGAATCATCTGGAAGTTTCATAAAAGTAGAATACTGGGCCCCACCCTCCGAGTTTCTGCTTTAGTAGGTCTGGGTTGGGGCCTGAGAATTTGGATTTTTAACAGGTTCCCAGGTGATGCCAATATTACTGGTCTCATGGTGACCACACCTGGAGAACCACAGCACTAAGGGAACAGTTTTATCATCTCAACTTTACTGAGTGAACACTGTAATAGACCACAATATGTTTACATCTCAGATAAGCTGATACCACTTATCAGTCAGAAATTTGAAGCCAGTAATGCAGGTCCTGATGCTCCGGATGGCCAGGGTATTTCTTTTGGTACAAGAAATGATCACACTAAGTCTTTTTCATAGTTGTTACAACAGGAGTCTCCATATCCACATCCTTCAGGTGGGATTAGTTTTATAATCCATATCCTTTGAGTTCAGGTAATCATTACCTCATTTTTTCATAGCCTCTTTCAACTTTATCACCTGATTTGGAGAGATTTGTCAGGTTGCTTCTGGTCTGGATTCAAATAATCTGTTCAGCTCTGTAGATTTACAGCTGTAAGGTCATTCAAATAAAAATTTGGAACAGAATCTTCTGTAAACCATGTAATATATTTTCTATATTTTGATCATTATTTTTTGAGAAGAAACTTTTCCTCCCCTTTTGCCTATTTTATGTTCAAGCATTTTTAAATTTTCTTTTTCTTTTCAAGTTAAATCTGAACAAGCCCTAATATAATCTGGTTGCTTGTATTTGGTGTCTGTTCTAGGTTCACTTCTTCAACAGCTTTTTTCATAGACAGCTGGTAACCAAAGGATATAATGGAGTAAAAAGATGGACTAAAAAGGTATTATCTTTATTTCTTTTTTATTCTAAATTTGAAATGCAGATGAAAGGCCACTTTGGATGAAAGGATAAGAACTTTAATACCAATGTGATGTTAATCTTTTAAATCTTATTGTTTGAAAGACCTTAATTGCCTCCTGGTCTCAGTTACAGTGATAGAACAGTGGGATGATAGAACAAAGAGCTGACATTTGGTAGGCTTGTCAGCAGAGACTTTCAAAAATTTTTTGCTGGCATGGTGGCTCATGCCTGTAGTCCCAGCTATTTGGGAGCCTAAGGCGGTAATATCGCTTGAGTCCTAGTTCAAGCCAACCTGGACAGCATAGTGAGACCCTGTCTCTTAAAAAAAAAATTTGATCCATCAGGAGAAAACTGTATACAAAATCACAGTCTATACAGGAAATCATATACATAACTGAAAGAATTCCCAAAAACCATGTACCTAATTTACTATTGATATATATGATATACTCTATTTTCTGTTTTATAGCTTATTTATTAAATGTTTATTATATGCTATGTCATTGGTAGAGGGCTGAAAATATTAAGATGTCTAAGATAAGGTTTTATTGACTGTCCGGTGTGGTAACCAGTAGCCACATATGGCTATTTAAATTAATAGAATAAAATTTAAAATTCAGTTTTTCAGTTTTAACGCTAGTCACATTTCAAGTGTTAAGTAGCCACGTGTGACTACTGGCTACCGTATTTGACGGCACGGATACAGAATATTTCCAACACAGAAAGTTTTGTTGGACAAGTGCTGGTCTAAAAAGTAGAGAAACTTATAATGAAACAGTGCCAAAATAAGACAAATACTAATAAAGATGGTATCAAATGCTATGGGGGCATGTTAATAATGGACCAGCTAATTGTGGGGGAAGGGTTTGAGGAATCTGCATCGACAGTGATAGTCTGGGATCAAATGAATACAGGAAAGGAAAAGTTGGAAAGTGGCCCTTAGGGTCCCAGGATTACAGGAACTGTTGACCTCCAGGGTTATACATGGGTAGTTCTTAATGGAAATCCCAATTTTACATTTCTCACCCAGGGTAGAAAACTAAAATTGAGGGAAAGGACACTGTGAAAAACATATTTAATATTATAATTTTGACTTTGAAAAATAGTAAAAAGTTTTTATAATATAATATAAACTGTAAAAAATAAAATTAGGTAAAACTTTGGCCTGCTGGACGTAGATTAATAAAGGTTGAGAAACATGTTTTGTTTGGTTGCTAATGGTGTACTGGGCCTAGACTGATGTGACCTGATCCTGGGGTAGAGGAAGCCAATAATAATGGTGTGGAGTAAGAGAGAGAAGAGGGAGGGAGATTTCTCAGATATTTAGGAGCATACAAGAAGCTTTAGCTGCAAATATTCTGTCTTTCAACAAATATTTATTGAGCTCTTAATATATGCCACTTTTCTAGTCACTGGGGATACATTAGTAGACAAGAAAGATGAAGCCCTTTCTTTCATGGGATTCACAAGTAAGCCAATAAATAAAATCTAATTAGGGAGTGATAAGTGCTATTTGCTGTGGAGTCACTAGAACAGAGTATGGGAATACAGAGTAATGGGGGTAGGGTAGCAGGAGGAGAGGAAGATGGGCTATCTCTTTTAGATAGGTTCCAGGGAAAGGCCTCTTTGAAGAGGCCACATTTCATTGAAACTCAGTGGTGAGAAGGACCAACTATGTGATAATAGAAGAGCATTCTAGGTAGATGGAACAGTGAATGTAAAGGCCCTGGAGTCAAAGTGAGTCCGGGGTGTTGGAGAAGTTACGCAAATGAGATCAGGGTGGTAGGTAGGGATCAAGTGATGTGGGGCATGTAGGCCATGGTAAAGAGCTTGGCTCTTGAGTGCAGCTAGAAGCCATTAGAGAGTTTAAGCACAGGTGGGGCGGGGTGTGTGTATGTGTGATAGATAAAGTTGTCCTTAGCATTCATTTGTTCATTCAACAGTTATTTATTTGAGTACCTGCTATGTGCCTACATAGATAAATTTCAAAACAGTTTTTTTCCTCTGCTGTCATACCACAACAACAATCAACGCAGAAGGCTTCTGTGGCTAAATGTTTAGGGCTTTTCCCCACACACGAAGCAAGCAAACAGTCCTGTAGCAGACACCAGCTGGGTGTCTGCTAATTAAATTCTGACGCTATCTACCTGGAGATGGCATCAGACCCCACAAGTTGAGGGCTCAGTCCCCAAGACTGCCCCGCCCCCCCCAATCTATTTAGAAAGGAATGTAAAGGGGAACACATCTTACCAATTGCAAGTCTAGGGCTCTGAAACTTCTGACTTACTGGCTTCAAGTTGGGGTTCCCACGACCCTTCTTTGGGTTCGGTAATTTGCTAGAGCAGCTCACGGAACTCAGGGAAGCACTTACTTATATTTGCCAGTTTATTATAAAGGCTATTACAAAGGATACAGATGAAGAGATGCATCAGCCCAGGTATGGGGGAGGAGGCATGGAAATTCCATGACTAGGCACACCACCCTCCAGGAACCTCTATGTGTTCAGCTATCTGGAAGCTCTCCAAACCTCGTCCTTTTGGGTTTTTATGAAGGCTTCATTATGTAGGCATGATTGATTAAACCACTGCCATTGATAAACAATTTAACCTTTAGTCCCTCTTTCCTCCCCTGAGGTTAGGGGGTGAAGTCAAAGGTCCCAATCCTCTAATTCTGCCTTGGACTTTCCCAGCTATATACTGAATATAAGAAATAAACATAAAATAATATGAGAAAGAAAGGTTAAAAATAAAGTAACACTTAACAAGGTATTAGGCAAATACAAACCAAATCAAAATGAAGGAATGACAATATTAAGAGCAGATGGCCGGGCGCGGTGGCTCACGCCTGTAATCCTAGCTCTCTGGGAGGCCGAGGCAGGCGGATTGTTTGAGCTCAGGAGTTCGAGACCAGCCTGAGCAACAACGAGACCCCGTCTCTACAAAAAATAGAAAGAAATTAATTGGACAGCTAAAAATATATAGAAAAATTAGCCGGGCATAGTGGCACATGCCTATATTCCCAGCTACTTGGGAGGCTGAGGCAGTAGGATTGCTTGAGCCCAGGAGTCTGAGGTTGCTGTGAGCTAGGCTGACGCCACGGCACTCGCCCCGGGCAAAACAGTGATAATATTTATAAAAAAAAAAAAAAAAAAAGAGCAGATGAAGTAGAATTTGTGTGATGATCAGATTTCAACATGTAGAAGATAAAACAATGATCAGTCTTTATGGACCAAAGAACACAGTTGCTAAATATATATAATGCAATTATAACAGAACCAAGGAGACCTTTCTCATAATTGGGTAAATCTAGTAGACAAAGTAAGATCATAAACAAGTTAAATAATCAATATATTTGATTTAATAGACATATACTAGATCTTTATACCCCTCAGAAAGAGAATATGCTTCATTGCTATATCTAAGGAACGTTTGTAAAAATTAATCACGTACTTGACCACAAAGAAAATGAATCTAGACATTATTCCTTGATCACAATTCAATTAAATTAAAAACAAATAATAAAAGGTGGCTAAAACCTCTTAACAATTTGGAAATTTTACAAACACATGTTACTGGATATAACGTTTGGATCTAAAAGAAAATAACTTACATACACAGACTATTTAGAAAGGGATGTAAAGGGGAATACATCTTACCAACTATGATGGAAAATAAAGCTGTTTTAGGGAAAAAGTTAATGGCCTTAAATGCCTTTATTATTATTATTATTTTTTTATTTCAGCATAATATGAGGGTACAGATGTTTAGGTTACGTGCGTTGCCCTTGCCCTCCCTCCCCCCCTCAGTCCAAGTTTCAAATATGTCCACCCTATTGCGTGGTGCGCATTGCACTCTTTGTGTATGCATATACCCGTCCCCTTCTCCCTCCTCCCCCCTCCCCCCTGCCCAACATCCAATAGATGTTGTTATTATATATGAAATGCCTTTATTATTAAAGAAAAAAATAGAATAATTAAATATTCATCAGATTAGATTATAGTAGATAAATTACAGGATGACCAAAAGATTTGAATGCATAAAAAGAGAAACAATAAAAATACTGACAGAATCTGTAAGAGAATTTATAAAAAAAATAATCTCAGAGTTGGGAATTCCAGTCTAAAACCCAGGTGCTATTAGCTGGACTTGGTGGCACACGCCTGTGGTCCCAGCTACTTGGGAGGCTGAGGTGGGAGGATGGCTTGAGTCCCGGAGTTGGAGTCTGCAGTGAACTATGATGATGCCACCATACTCCAGCCCAGGATACAGAACGAGACCCTGCCTCTAAAAATTGAAAACAAACAGAATAGCATAATGAATCCCCACAAATCTGTCATCCAACCTCAAGAATTAACATTCTGCCATTCTTGTTTTATGTTTATCTCTACCCACTCCCTACCCCTACTCAATTATTTTTGTCAACTTTTTTGAGGTATAATTCATGTACAATAAACTGCATCCATTAAAAGTGTATAATTCAGTGAGTTTTAACAGTTGAATGCATCCGTGAAACTACCACCACAGTCAAGATATAGAACAATTCCATCACTAACAAAAGATTCTTCATAACCCTTTGCAGAATTTGTCTTCTAACCCCACACCAACCACCCGCTACTATGTTTTTTGTTACTATAAATTATTTTGCATTTTCTAGAGTTATATGAGTAGAATCATACTATGTACTATTTTGTGTTTGGTTTCTTTCATTCAGCATAATGGTTTTGAGATTCACCCATATTACTATTATACGTGTGTCAGTATTTCTTTTAGTTGCTGAGTAGTATTCCATTAGTATTTACATTTTGTTCATCCATGCACTGGCTGATGGATATTTGAGTTGTGTTCCATTTTGACTATTGCGAATAAAGTTGCTATGGAACATTTGTGTACAAATCTTTGTGTGGATGTATATTTAAAATTTTCTGAGTAAATACCTGGAAGTAGAATTGCTAGATCATATGGTGAGTGCATATTTAACTTTTCGAGAAACTGTCAAACTGTTTTCCAAAGTGATGTACTGCTTTACCATCTGACTAGCAATGTATGAGAGTTCCTTTTCTCCATATCCTCACATTTGGTGGTGTCATTCTTTTTAATTGTATCATTTTAATGTATATATGTAGTATTGATTGTCTCATTGTGGTTTTAATTTTTATTCCTTGGTAACTAAAGATATTAAGCACATTTTCATGTGTTTATTGGCTATTTATATATCATCTTTTTAAGAATTATATTGTTACATATATTATTATGATATCAAGTGTTTCCTACAGCCGTATGCTGTACTGAGTATTTTTTTTACATATAATATGCATCTTAACCATTTTTAAATGTACAGTTCAATATAGTGTTAAATGTATTCACAATGTTGTATAACCAATGAATGTAGTATGTCTTTCCATTTATTTAGGTCTTTAATTTTTATCATCAATATTTTGTAATTCTTAGTGTACAGGTCTTATTCATTTTTTTGTTAAATAAATGCCTAAGTATTTCATAATTTCTGAAACTGCTATGAACAGAATTTTTAAAATGTTACTTTCCAGTTTGCTGTTAGTATGTAAAAATACAATTGATCTGTATATTTACCTTTCTATCCTGTGACCGTGCTAAATTCACTCACTAGTTCTAGGAGCCTTTTTGTAGATTCTGTGAGATTTCATTGACAATCATGTCTGTAAGTAGTGACAATTTTATTTCTTCCTTTCTAATATGTATGCCATTTTTTTCTTGCCTTATTGCAGTGGCTAAGACTTCTAGTACAATGTTGAATAGGAGTAATGAGAGAGGACATCTTTGCTTTGTTCTCAATCTTGAGAGGAAAGCAATCAGTTTTTCACTATTATGTATGATGTCAGCTGTACTTCTTTTGGTAGATGCCCTTTATCAGGTTAAGTTCCCTACTATTCTCCTATTTTACTGAGAGTTTTTAATGATAAAAAAATATTGAATTTTAATCAAATGCTTTTCCTACAGCTAAGAAGATGATTTTATGGTTTTTATTCTTTATTTTGTTAATGGGACCTGAACTGAATGAGCAGCACCTATCCTGAGACACACCAGTCTCACATGGTAGCTCTTGAAGCTTCAGTTTGATCATGACATAACTTCACTTCTGCTTATTACATCCAATTGGTTAAAGCAAATCACATGACAGGACTATACTTCTGTCTCTGGGAGGGGCAGAGAAGTCACATGGCAATAGGCCGGTCTGTATAATCTTACAGGGAGGGCAACAAATAATTGGGATCGATAATACAATCTACTATACACATCATTCTTAATTATATGTATTGGTTGAATATCCCTTATTCAAAATGTTTGGGACCAGAAATGTTTTAGATTTTGGATTTTTTCAAATTTTGGATTATTTGCATATATATGATGAGGTATTTGGGGATAGGAGATTCAAGTATAAATACAAAATTTATTTATGTTTCATATACACCTTAGATACATAACCCGGAGGTAATTTCATACAATATTTTTAATAATTTTACATGTGAGGCAAAGTGCGTGTACATTGAACCATCACAAAGCAAAGATGTCACTATCTCAGCCACCAATCTGGACAGTCTGTGGCGTCATATCAGTGCTTAAAAAAGTTTTAGATTTTGGAGAATTTTGGATTTCAGATTTTCAGATTAGGAATGCTTAACCTGTATACAGTTGTGTGTGTGTAAGAAAATGTGGTAGAAGATTTGGAAAGATATATGAAGTATACCTGATTATCTGTGTTTTCTAATTTTTATATAAAAATATATTTTATGATTAAGAGGAACAAGTTTCTTTTTGAGAAGAAAGTAAATTTGGTCTTGTTTAAGACTATATTTTAAAGATGATTCCTTGTTTTAGAGGCTCAAAATTTTTGAGCTGGAAAGGACCAGTTATCTAGTCTGTCTACTATTTTCTGCTGCCCACCTTACTCCCCAGATTTATGGATGGAGGAACTGAAAAGCAGAAGTGCTTTGCTCCAAGGTCATGGGGACTAGTAAAAGATTCCTTTAGAGCAAGACATTATCTGGATATGAAATAGAAAGCAAGAAGGAAGGCATGAGAAATTAGTTTCCGAGAATTTATTTTTTAAGTTTTTTGTAGAGACAGAGTCTCATTATGTTACCCAGGCCAGTCTCAAGCTCCTGGCCTCAAGCAGTCCTCCCGCCTTGGCATCCCAAAGTTTTGGGATTATAGGCGTGAGCCACTGCAGTTGGCCTCTGAGAATTTGATACAGTTTAAAATGTTTTAACCCAGGGAATCACTAAAATACTCTGAAAAAATACCTGAATGAGAAATTCATTTACCTTTTACAAATGCTTATTGAGCACCTACTACTTTGTCATCTGATCTACAACTGGAATTTTGAGTAGAATGCCAAATAGTTCTAGATTGTAAAGGATATCCATTAGGATATAAAGGACGTGTTTGGATTGTAAAGGATATATTTGGATATAAAGGGTGTATAAAGTATCATCAAGGGTGTTTTTCTCAATTTCAACATCTGAGAGACCCAAAGGAGTAATAATGATAATAACTAAGATTTATTGGCTACTCATAATGTACTAAGCATGGTTTTATGCATTTTACATGTATTCTCTTATTACTCTCAACAACTTCATAAGGTAGGTACTATTGTTTTATGCATTTTATGGGTGAGGAAGTCAAGGCCCAAAGAGGCTAAAGATTGCCAAAGTCATCTGTCCAATAAGTGGAAGAGCCACAATTTGAATTTGAGCAGACTTGCTTCAGAGCCCATGATCTTAACTACTATACCAAGTCTGTAGAAAGATGGAAGACTTATACCTTATACTATTTTATAATACCATGATTCTTTCCTAAACAGGAGTTAAATCTAGGTCAAATGGGTACCACAAGAAAATTAAGTAAGCATAAAAATAAGGAGCCAAGACATATCAGGCAGTTGCTAAGCACAGGTTTAGGTAGGTTAAGTGGAAAATAGTACTTTTTATATCTTCATTTTTCTTATTATTGTTATGTATTATGGCTTAGTTACAAACATGGGCTTACAGTAAGACCTGGGTTCAAATTCTGGTTCACTGCTTCCTAGTTTTTATATCCTCGGGGAGGTCAGAGGTCTGTAAGTGGAAGCTGCTGTTTGTTGTTTGTTTGAATAGCCTGTGGTGATGTCTGCATTTGTTTCTCTTTTCTTGATCAGGTGGATTTGTTTAAAAAGAGTCTTCTGTTGATTCCTATTCACCTGGAAGTCCACTGGTCTCTCATTACTGTGACACTCTCTAATCGAATTATTTCATTTTATGATTCCCAAGGCATTCATTTTAAGTTTTGTGTAGAGGTAAGTTAATATATTGCCTGTTTTTGTTTTTTTTTTTTCTTGTGATTGGCCAAATAGCACCTTATCTTAGCTCTAGACAAAATAGCGGAAGTCAGAACCATGGAGGAACAGTTTCTATCATGAAAACCCTCTAAAATGTTGGCAAACAAAAGGACTGTAAGAGGACTCTTCAGCTAGGGAGAGGTAGCTTTGTAAGGTCTAGATTCCCCTCTGATATACCCTATTTGGATTTTGTCAGATTTTTTTTTATGCTTTCCTTGATTTTTCTTAGAGCTAAAATTGGCTCATAGCTTCAAAATAACTTCTTTAGAATAATTTATAACCCAAGAGAATCAACTGACAAAATGTTAGAGTTTAGCTAATAACAGTTCAGCAAGATGATGGGATACAAAAGCAAGAAAAATCAGTAGATTTTCTAATTTCCTGCACTATCAAGAACCAGTTAGAAAATGTAGCTGAAAACAAAAGATTCCATATACAAAAGCAACAAAACATAAATAACTTGGGAATATACCCTAGCAAGAAATGTGGACATTCTTTATGATGAAAACTCTAAAGCTTATTTAAATATTTTAAAGAAATCTGAATGATGGAAAGATAGGCAAACTCAATATTGGAAAGAGACCAGTTCTCTCCAAAATAATATATACCAATTTTTGTCCTAATCAATTTCCCAACAGGATTTTGAATGAAGCCTAAAAATCTGCCCCTAGAATTCATATTGCAGAATTCATGTACATGAATAGCTAGACCAATTTTGAACTAGAATAGTGAAGGAAGGAATACTTGCTCTACTAAATGTCAAGCCATGTTTCAAAGTTTTTGTAATTAAAGCTATGTTTATATTGGCTTAGGAATAGACAAGTAGATTGGTAGAACAGCATAAAAAGTCCAGAAATAATTCATGTATATATGGGAATTTAGTATATCATAAACTTGGGAAAGGAAAACCTATTCAGTTACAGCACTGGGAGAATTCACTGTCTAATTGGAAAAATGAAATAGAGCCTTCCTTCATCCTACTTATGAAAACAAATTCCAGGTGGAATAAAGACCTAACTACAAAATACGAAACTGTAAAAGTATTTGAATAAAATACAGAAGATGCTGTGTTCTTGGTGTAGAGAAAGCTTTCTTACACAGAACCAAAAAAAGACACAAGAAACATTTTGAAAAATTTAACGATCTCATAATTTAAAATTTCTGATATGTCATAAAGTTAAAAGGCGACAGACTTGGAGAAAATGTTTGTGACATATATATAATGGACAGTTCTTATCTGGAATACATAAAGAACTCCTCCAAATGAATAAGGGAAAAAGACTTAATAGAAATGGACAAGTGACAATACAGTAAATTTTAGGAAAAGATGCAAATAACCATTGAACTTATGGGGAGATGTTCAGCCTAACCAGAACTAAGAGAAATGCAGACTAAAACTACAACAGGGTTATTTTTGCCCATTTGATGTTTAAGTGTTTATGTGGGTGTAAAGAAATAGACATTCTTATATTTTCTGTGGGGTGTATAAATTGATATGGCTGCTTGAGGACAACTGCAATTCTAATCAGTTCTAAGTGCCTTATAAATTAAAAAGATGCATGTGCTATTGCATATCATTTCTATTTCTTGGTATCTACTAGGAAAAAAATGCCTGTATGTGCACACAAAGATGGGGTATGTACCAGGATGTATGCTTTTTGCAGCATCATTTCTAGTAGTGAAAAATAAAACAACCTAAATTTAGCTCTACCAAGAGAATAGCTAAATACAATATAGTACAGTATATCCTTACCGTTAAAGTGGCTGTAGAAGTTCCAAAAAATATAGTAGATCTTCTACCACGTCCTAACGTGGAAAGATGTCCGAGGCATAATTAAATTTAAAAATGCCAGTTACAGAATTATAAAGTATGATACGTTTATAGAAAAAAATGCATGCACACATGTGTATGTGTATATATACAAATACACCAATATGTGTATATGTGTACATATATTTGTAAATGAAAAGATGGTGTAGATGCTTACCATTTTTGATATCAGTGATTATCTTTGAGTAAGTGTAGAAAGAAGTAGGACTGATAGTTAAAGGGATTTGGCCTTGTTTTAATTTTTTTACAAGGAGAATGTATTCTTATATTGTTTAATTAAAATGTAATTTAAAAAACTAAATATAAGGAAAACAAACTACAAGGAAAATTAAGTTTTCAAAATTCAGGTTTTTGTTACTAAGAAATACAGAGGGGAAAAAAAATGAGGAATCCCTCTTGGCCCAAAGTTCTCTAACTCCATCCCAGAAGAGTTGGTACAATATCAAGTGTGAGTGTGTTTTCCAGTTCCCTTCCCTAATGCTTGCCTGTCTCAACCAATACATCCCTGTACTTGCCAGAGCCTGTGTATATTATCGCTTCCATAGAAAAACTTGAAAACATATAAACAAAAATGTAGCCATAACAGTGCCTTTAAGAGTCAGATTCTGACAGGCAGAGGAGGGCAGGGGTGTCAGGATCATTTTTTCAGGATATATTAATACTTACCTGCCTCTACTTTGTGCCAGACACTGATGCTGGGGAGTCAGGGAAGGGCCACACAGACATTTACCTTCATGGAGTAAATGATGGTTAAACAGAATTTTGTTTATAAAATAAGTGGTTGATTTCTAAGTTCATTCTGGATTTTTGGAGCCTGGTTCTACAGAGTTATGGAAATACTCATCTGAATTTTTGACCAAGCCCTCCTGCAGAGTTCTAACCTTTTTAGCAAAATCACAATTGGCCTGATCATTTTGCACATTTGCAAAAAGATCCTAAGAGCAGACTTGTTTTTGATGATACCTAAAAGTCATTTAGAGCCAAGTTTAGTCATCAAGGCAATTGAGTAAGCTGTTTTGTGTTAAGAGGATATGGGATCATAGAGGTGGCTCTACATGAGAGTTGGAGGGGGTGCTATATTTCCAAAGGTTTGATGAGAAATGTTTTAAACAATCACCAAATGTGTAGATTCCATGAGACATGAGAGCAGGGACTTCAACAGCTGTATGCACTACTGTGTCCCCAGCACTTGACACATTGTAGATGCTCAGTAAGTATTGAGTAGGTGACCATTTTTAAGGGTGTCTTTTTTGCATATATTTTTTGCCTGTATTTTTTTTTTATGAATTTATATATACTGCTTATTCTGAGAACTTGAAGTTACTTGTTTGGAGGGAGAAGCGCAGCGTGCAGTCAGACTTTGTTAAATATTAAGTATCTGCTTTCACCAAATGTGTTTTCTTCAAGGAGATAGCTTCTACTTCTATTTCACCTTCATGGGCATGTATTTAATTTACATAACCTCTGACTTCACCCTCGATGTAGAGAGAGAAAGATGCACAAAGAGGTTGAGTGAATTAGGGACATTTTGAAACTCCAGCAGGCTTCATCTTGGTAGACTTGACCATATTGAGTATTCAGAATGGGTTTGAGTATAACTCTTCAGAAACTAAATGTTACCTTCCCTTCAGCCCTCGAAAATAAGGAGTGCGTATCTAAGGCTGGAATGTTTTTGTTTCGTTTGGAGACAGGGTCTCATTCTGTCACCCAGGCTAGAGTGCGGTGGCATCATCCTACCTCACTGCAACCTCAAATTCCTGCGCTCAAGCGATTCTCCTGCCTCAGCCTCCAGAGTAGCTGGGACTACAGGCATGCCACCACCACATCTGGCTAATTTTTCTATTTTTAGTAGAGACAGGGTCTCGCTCTTGCTTAGGCTGGTCTTGAACTCCTGGCCTCAAGTGATCCTCCTGTCTCACCTTCCCAGAGTGCTGGGATTACAGGTGTAAGCCACTGTCCCTGGCCTGGAATGTTTTTCATTTAGTTTTAGTTATTAATAAGTTCTGCCCTGGTTTCCTTGAGCATTGGCAGTAATTAAGACTTTATTTTTGCCTTGATAATATGTAAGTTTCAAATGCAACAAGTTGACTTACTGCCGGAAAAGGCTAACAGTCTCGTAAAATCATTCTAAGTAAACAAATACCAGTGTTGACAGTCTAAGTGCATACCTTGAGTACAGAAGGTTTGAGTCCTCCTTAACAGCGTGAAATGAAAGATCTGAAATAAAGTTCCAGCTTTAAACTCTTCATCGCATACATTTTCTGCCCAATTATGGGGGCATAGCCTCTTCCTTTGCTTCTGTCTGCTGTGGGCATGTTCCATTTTTCACCGACTGATGGAACACAGCATCTGTGTTGTGGTTTCTTTTTAACCAGAATATAAGAAAGTATTTGCTGACTGAAGCCAGAGAAAAAAATAGACCTGAATTTCTTCAGGGTTGGCAGACTGCTGTTACGAAGGTAAGTATGTGATAAAAATGAAACCCAGGCATGTCCAGGGGATGGAGTGATCTAAGGGGTGGGTGCCTTTCACAGCATTTGAAAACTGGTGACAGAGACACCAAGAGCCTGGAGGCTTTAGGGAGGCAGCTCAAAATAAACCTCAGTTTAGCATTCATTTAGCTGCTCAATTTCCCAGTGTTTGCTGGGAGCAAATAACTTCAGTCATTTCATCCCTGAGGCAGTTGCTAATGATGTAGTTGCTCTACTGAAAGAATAAATTTTGGCGGGGGTGGCACCTGCCTCATGACTTGTGGTTCTTATTTCCAGATGACCCATATAGACCTCGAGAAATGCTGAAATGACTGTTTCGATGCTCTCAGGGAGAAAGTGCACTGGGCTACTTGCCAGGCATATGAGGAAGACAGTCGCCTGAGTGCTTCAGGCTGAACACAACCTGGATGCACACCACGTTTGGCCCATAGACGTTAAAGCTGTTTGTGGGACAGACTGCCTAGGCATAGGCTCTCCGTCCAGTCATGACTGCCAGTGTCTTACCTTGTGTCATCAGTGCTTTATTTCCAGAGTGTTTTTGTGTCTGTGATCTCATTTGATCTTACAACCTGTGAGGTAGGTGAGTCATTTAGGGATGAACATCATCTTTTATCCTATAGATGAAAAAACAGATGCATAGGTATGACCTTCCCCAAAGGGACATCTAAACTATCAATAGAGTCAGGTCCTTTAACTCAGGTAGTGATCCGGACGGCTCTCTGGGTCATTGACACAATGTCACAGGCAGGGTCTTGAAACAGACCTTTAACCCAAATCCAAAGCAACAAGATTTATTAGTTCATCCTTATACTGAACCAAATGATAAATTTTAAAATTACCGTAAGTTTTATGTTTTGAATAACCTAGTATACCAGTTCAAAGCAGAACTGGTAAATTTTCTGAATTTACCCAACTAGAATATCTGGGCATTCTAAATTTAGGATCTTTGGTATTCCCACTTTAGGCTGAATACAGTAACCAATTCTTGGAAAATGTACCGTTTACCTTCATGATTTCTTTCAAAGAATAGGACGCAGCTGAGTAATATGAGATAAAAAGTGTAGACTGATAAGCAGAGTTGTTACCATCTAAGTATTCAGAGTCCAGGCATGTGTTCTGTTTTGTGATCCACAGTTTCATTTTGACTCGATTATCAGTGAATTGATAGCAAAACCAATTATCCAAATGGATGTTTTTAAAATAGATTATTTTTTTCCCATTTCTCATATTTAGGCAAAATGTTTATCCTATAAATTGTGGTTGCCACTTGATAGCTCTTTTTGTGTGGCTCGATGCCTCCATACGATTAGACATGCGAGATACTAGCGGTATATACCAGCTGTCCTGGATGGAGACAAGTTTCCTGTCTTTTGCTCATTTTTCATAATAGAATTTTTCTTACCTGAAGGAGGAGTAGTACGTGATCTTATTTTAATGACCGTTTTGTTTTTCCCCTCAGTGTATTCCACAACAGAAAAATGACAGTGACTGTGGAGTCTTTGTGCTCCAGGTAAAGAAATACTGTTTTTTCAGAATGTACAGGGTGTGAATTAAATTTGTTGGGTGTAGAGAGGAGAGATGGCAGTCTCTGTATGTGCACATGATACTAGGTACAAGCAAGAGAGTACTTAGTATCTAGTACTTTCCCTCCCTCCTCCCCCTTTTTGTTGAGAAGCAGTAGTTCTTGCCTTTCCAGATGTTAACATTAGGAAGAACCACCTTCCAGGGCCAAGAATGAGCAATGGGCATCACCTGTGTCTTATTGGAGGTTGTTCGGAAACCACGTTGGACACCGACTAAAACATGTCCATATCAGAGGCCACTGGCTTTTGCAGAATTACCTTTTTTTTTTTTTTCCCCTCTTAATCATTGGCGAGTAACCCGCAGGTCTCTGACATAGAGTAATTCGATTTTAAATAAATTTAAAAACTGGCATCTTATGTTTTGGTCTTCTTAGAGGTCTAAAAAGGCTATGGAAGAATTTCAGTTAGGCATATATTTATGAAAGAAATTATAGTATATAATCCATAAATTTAGAGATTTGCAAAGATCTTGGAAGATATGTTCATTCGTGTATCTCATGAATGGGGTTTGTAAACAAATTCAAGTTCCTACTTTAAGGCTATGTCAAGTCTAGCTGCACTCTGAGCAGGGTGCACTTTGGGAGGAATTGAGGCCTGTGTCAGTCGCCGCTTTTCACAGTATTGGGTCAGGATGGAGGGAAGATCCCTAGCCATACACTTGCCTGGAAAGTTGAGTATAATTTGTAGGTAAATATTTTAACACAATGTGTTTTACAACAAGTTTAAACAAACTTTAAGATGCTGCCTTAGATCCTGTTAGGTCTGCCTCTGGTAAGATATAATGGATGGGTATTCAGCTCTCCATGCCACTTAAGTGTTTCTGGGACCTTTGCAGTACTGCAAGTGCCTCGCCTTAGAGCAGCCTTTCCAGTTTTCACAAGAAGACATGCCCCGAGTGCGGAAGAGGATTTACAAGGAGCTGTGTGAGTGCCGGCTCTTGGACTGAAACTCAGCAGGAACTCTGAGAAGTCTGACCAAGTTGGAGCAGATGGTTTGTTACTTGAATCTCCAAACACTTATTTGAATTTTTACAGATATTTCAGATCAGTGGTGTTGAGCCACTATTGTTACCTCAAATTTATTTTTTGCCCTTTTCTCATTTCTCCAGCTACCATGTACTTTTGTTTAATGTTCAGTTTGGTTTCATTTTTAATTTTATGGATTCTGTGCATCCCCCATATTTAATATTTATTATCCAAACGCATGCATATAGACAGAGCATGCAGTGAAGAGTATTAAAAAAGCTTAGTAGATTTGGTGCAGCTTTTGAAACTTAGTTAGACATGAACTGAATACAGGAATCCCAGAATCTAAAAAAATGCAAGATGTTTTTGATACAGCATAACTCTGAGAATAGTAGATGTTCCCTGGGACATAAAGGGTAGCTGGGGGTGGCTTTGATAAAGCCGGTCCTGTTTTACATTTACCAGCAACACCTTTCACTGACTTCCCTCTCCAAGTGAGTCTTAGAGGGAGACATGCATTCCTTTTGAAGGGTGAGATGGGAGTGGCTGTAAACAGACTGGCGTATTCTGTTTATGGAGGCCCACTTGTAAGTAAGCACAGCACCTGCTTTGGGAATAGTTGGTGAGGATGTGAGAAAAAGACAGCAACCTTGGGGGCCAATTATCTTAACAAATGAGAGATACCAATCTTGGCTTTAAGGATTATAATACATGGCCTACATCTCATAAAGGTTTTTGCTGGGACACTGAATTCTTTGGATTTTTCTGGTTTGACCTGTTAAAAAACTTAACATCCATCAAACTAATGGTCAACCAAATGAGAATTCAGCCTTTCTAAGAGTAATTTGCAAGTTGTAATTTCTCTTGTGTTGCCTCCCATATGGAAGAGATTAAGATTTACCAAATAAATTTCTCTTTCAAGGGTATCTGAAATTTAAACATTCAAAGTCAAAGACTGACTTTAGGTCTTTTGCAGGGTGGATGGGGAGAAGAGGGAAGGTTATAAAGACAGATTGATTCCATGGGAGTGCAGCAAATATATTAGGTTTTTTTTTTCTCCTCTCTCTTTGGTGATCTCAGCAACATGCAGGGCTCATTTGGCTTCTGCATGAGCAATCCTGACACTCTGGCATAGTTCTTTTTTTCGTTTCTATTGAACCTCATCTTCTGCGGGAAAGGCCAAAGTGGCCCTGTCCTTATGCTTAGCCGCGTTAGGATTAAAGTAATGGATCTTACATCTTTAATTTGGCCTTTTGTGACATATTTGAAAGGGAAAGAAATAAGGAAAGACGTATGTTAAACCTACCTAATCATCCTTTCTAAACCAGGGGAGGAAAAACAAAAAATGTATGTGTGAGAAACTCACAAGACTGTATTGAAAAATATCAACTAAATGGCAGAAGATACTTGAATTTATACCTAGTTGGGTTCGGAGTGTTGAAAAGAAAAAGCTAAAATGTTTAGTTTAAGTTGGCTATAAGTTATGGCTGAAAAAAGGCTGACTGCCAGCATTTGAGGGCTGAGTCAGACCATGTTTACATGTGGGGTTCCCAACGCCAGTGTTGACGCTGGGAAGCAGCCCCAGCACTTTCCTCTCCAGACTCAAACTCCTGAGTGTAAAACCAGGTCAGTATTTCTTATTGTGCTTCAAGTCGTTAAAAAGACTGAGAGTAGAGGCACTGTATGCTGCTACAAGTAGGGTGGTGTCAGCATTAGGAAAGATAACAAAAGTGGGAAGATGTTTCTTGATTTTCAGACATAGTTATACAAATGTGAGATTTTTCAAAATTCGTATGCGAGACATTTGCCTCTGATTTTTGGAGAGGAGAGCGATGGTATACCAAAGTAGCCAGTAACTAGGCTATCGATTCAAATGTCTTGTACTTCACTGTGAGGAAGTATCTGTCTTCCTCAATGACAGAACCAGGCATGGAGAAGAGAAAAAAAGATTTGTGTTCCTGCAAGAATCCTAATGCCCAGAGTTTGAGTTGCCATTTCCTCCAATCTGGGAAATGGTCATCGTCTCAGCACTGAGGCATACAGGGACGAGTATAGGGACCCTTAGGTGAGCTGTCCAAATCCAGTTACTCCTTCACTTCCAGCTTAATAGGGCATCTTGAGGTGCACTGCCCAGCATGGTTTAGCTTAAATGTTGCATTTTAAAAGTCTGTTTTTAAATGTTTCTGCCATTTATGAAATTTGGTTTCGGCACATATAGTTGCTTTTCCCTTTCTTCTTGTGATTAGGTATATAAACCTCTATTTAACTCAAATCCTAGATTAGAATGTCCTTTGTCCTGATGTTTGCAATAATTGCATCCTTGGTAAGAAAGGCATTTTTGAAATATACCCTGGGCTGTTGGTGAAAGAGACAGGCATTGCTTTACTGTCATTAGCTTGGCACTAAACTGTCTGGGTGCCCACAAAGTGGAGAAACCTTATGTTTTTGGGATCAAGTGCAGGCCTTATCAAACTAAAAGCTACTTTTTTTTTTTTTTTTTTGGAGACAGGGTCTCACTCTCTTCCCTGGGCTAGAGTGCAGTGGTATCATCATAGCTCACTGCAGCCTCAAACTCCTGGGACTACAGGTTTGCACCACCACGCCCAACTAATTTTCTATTTTTTTGTAGAGTCAGGGTCTCGTTCTTGCTCAGGCTGGTCTTGAATTCCTGGCCTCATGCAGTCCTCCTGCCTCAGCCCCCCAAAATGCTAGGATTACAGGCGTGAGCCACCATGCCCTGCCTAAAAGCTACTTCTGATGAGCTTTCCACAAGCTGCTTGGTCCTTTCCATCAGCAAACTTATCAGGCTGTAGTTGCTTCTTTCTAGTGGTCTTTACTTTTGTTAAATCTATAGCAATGAATATAGATTTGATTCAACTTTTAGTTCTCTCAAGAATCATAGAGAATCAACTTTCAGTTAGCCTCTTAAGAAAGGGAAAAGAAGCAGTTGCTGCCAGTAATCCCCAAAGCACATTTTTGCCTTTGTATTCTATTTTCTACTTAGCATTGAATATAAGTAACATGGTCATCCTCAGTTTATAGTTGAAACAAAACAATAACAGACCTAACTGGGACACAGTCAGCATTAGCCTAATCTGAGCTGCCCTTACTCTTTGCAGTTGTGGTCCACTGCTTCCCTGGGTTAGAAGAAGTAACTGAGGTGTCTGGGTGGGTCAGACCCTTCAGGCAAGAAACAATGTATTAATAGTGTGGATTATATATATACTAATTACCTGCTCTGCTTAATCATGTTGAGAAACTGAATTAATCAGAAGTCATAAAGCACATACTTTGTTATGTGCTAGGCTTTGCCTCCTGGCCTGTAGATAATTAAGACCTAGGGAATACCATCAGAGATGTGCTATGTTATTTGGGTGTTACAAAAGCAGATCTAGACAAGCTGTCCACTTAAATGGTACCTGTTGGTCAGAAAAAGAATTTATTTAAAGATTATGATCATGTAAAATTACAGTACTCAACCCTTCTAGCAAAATATTTTTTTTAAAAATAAACTAAATGCCTTTATAAACTTGGGTCCTCTTGTGTTGAATAACATACACTGTTTGAGTAGTAATCTTTCCCAGTGACATTCCAGTCATGACAAGACTCATTTAAGAACAGGGACCAGTGTACACCCTCACCAGCCTACCGTTAGAGCAGCATTATCCAATAGAATTTTCTGCAACGATGGAAACATTCTATACTTTCATCCACTACAGCAGCCACTAGCCACATGTGGCTGCTGATCATTAATGTGTGTTTAGTATGAGAAATTGAGTTTCAAGTTTGGCATGTTAGCTAATAATCTGTAGGGACAAGACAGTCTACAGATCCAGCCTGGCTAGATCTGACACCTAAACCACATATCATATTCCCTAATCTTAGTATACACATCTGAACTTCCACTTTCTCTGGTTAAAGTGAGAAAAAGGTCAGATGCTGTTCCTGAAACAGCAAAGAAGGTTGCAATGAAAAGACTGTCATATTTAGTGTCCCCAAGCCCAAGAAAGCCCGCCAATCATCCAGAGCATGTTTTCTGGAAAATGAACCTATTCTTCATCAATAGAGAAGTTTGCTTGGTGCATCTTTTATTATTTTCACAAGAACAGCCAAGCTCTCTCTTCATATGAAGGCATAGCTAGCTGCAACTGTCAAATCAAAATGGATGCAAATTCTGCACATTATTCATAGATAACCCCCAAAACTCACTCCTTCTTTATAGGGTAGGAAAGTGGCAGAGACAATAAGTTGGTCTAACTTTATTAAAACCTGTTACAGAAGACACAGTTCATATAATCAGTTTGTGGTTTTAAGGCCTGTAGAAATCTGAGTTATGTTTCACTACAAAAGAATATAAAATACATTAGTTCAAACTACAGCGTAAAAAGAAATTTTAAAAATGAACAGTGTATCCTCATAAAATGTTTGCAAATAATTTCTTTCTAAGCACTTACAACTAGTTACAGCTCTTTTAAAAATGCAGATAACCAGTTTGAATTTAATGAGAAAACCTACATTTACCATAACATGAAACGTGTTCATGTTAGGTACTTCAGCCCCAACTTTCACAAACTATTGCAAGTTAGAAGATACTTTGTTGCTAAATGAAAAAAAAAATCACATTTTTTCACATCAGGGAAAATTAAACTAGACTTAACAGTTTTAAATGAGCAATAGCTCACAACATTGGAGAGAAATCACCTCTTGCCTCACAAATGCAAAATAAATTCTCTAGACTCCCCTCTCTGTAGAGACTATCAGCTCCCTATCAAGGCTTGAACCTCAGTAAGCACAATTTGGGAATGAAAACACACTTCACTATGAGAATTGGCTAGAATAGACATCTCCTGCAGGAAGCTTCTTTGACTGTTTTTGTTAAGCATTCTCTCAATCTTCAAGCTCTTTAAAACCCACTCCATTCCCAAGATCACTGAAAATGAAAAGAATAAATCAGATGGCCCTGACAGCAACCTTCACGTCAAGGCAATGTTTTAACTCGTGTCTCTGATTCTTCATCCCATTTCCTACTGACAGTGTCTCCCCCACCTCTTGGAGTATTGGAGGTTCTCCATATTACAGACCCTTGCTTCCTTCTTTTTTTTTTTTACCTTTAGGTATAACATTTACATTTTTTTTGAAAAAATGTGTTTAGTAAATACTCTTCAAGTCCTGCACCTAATTTCCTGATATATAAAACATAGAAGCTTTAGTCCCCTGGGACTAAGGTTTACTTTTGCACCAACTATTAATATTTAGGAAGGCTCCTTGATGTCTAAATTTTCCTTTAGAGATCAGAATTCATAAAAAAAAAAATTCAGTTGTGAAACACCTGTTACTAATTTAGAGCAAAGCTATACAACATACCAAAACTCCATTTATCAAACTTTATCTCATGCAAACTTAAAAAAATAATTCCAGGCCCCAATATAGATCATGAATCTACTTAGACTCAAACATGGTAAAACAAATTTTTAAATTTTTCCAGTCTTCCCAAAAGAAGTGCAGATCAAATCTGTTGCCAAAGAACATAGTTTTTGACCTGGTAACAGAAAATCATTCCGGTGACCTGACACATGGCCAAGATTCTAAGACCAGAATTAAAGACATTCTTTTGGATTCTGTCCTTTAATAATTTTCAGAGGAAAACCATCAAGAGGCTTCCAGCTCAGCAGAGATATTGATCAAAGCTTTGTAAAAATGAGCTGGTTTGATGACCTTCAGTAAGGTTCAATAAATTCAACAGGCCGAAGGAGTGAGTTTTTCACCGATGGAGCTCTCACCACTCACTGGTTTTGTGCCAGTTTTCCATAGCCTCCTCTCCCAGCATCATAGTCTTGCCGATACTCATCTCGTACCTTAATTGAAAAGAACACAAAGTTACAGAGAAGATTGGTATAACAAATCTGCTTCCCACAAACATGTCAGAGAAACAGTCTGCCAAATCTTTTCAGGTGCCATAGGACATTCAAGTAGGATGTACACACCTAAACCTGTTTCAGTGTTTTGTTTTCATTCTAGACACTCCTACATGTAGAAAATGTCTAGCCCCTAGCAGAAGTTCAATAATGGTTCCTTGTAGAAATGTACAGAATATCTTGTTTCAAGGTTTAAACTAATTTACCAAAACAAACGGGTGGTTTTCAGATTTACTTCAAGCCAAGCTTATAGGCACAAAGTTATTTATAAAATAGTAAATACAAATTGACAAAACACCTGTCATCACGACTGGACTCTCAGGCAAAGGCTGAGCCCCGAGATCGATCCTACATACCTGGCCCCCAGATCGCCCACGTCCATACTGCCTGCCCTCCTTAAAGCCTGCATCCCAATCTGTGCGAATGATCCGGTCATCCAGACGAGTTCCATTTATGTACCGCATGGCATTTTCTGCATCTGCTCTTGAATAGTATCTTAAGTATAAGTATTAAGGAACACTAGCATTTCTCTAAATGCTTTGGAAATACAGGAAGCAACACATAAATTAACCTGAGTTGTTAGGAAAAGTACAGAAGCTAATTTAACCAGACTGAGTTCACAGATAATAACTTAGCTTGCACAGGGCTGTTTGAGGCTGGTCCAGAAGCATTCTGGGAGTCAGACATGATACTTTTCCACAGCTACATTGATCATGATTTCCTGGACATTCCTGTTAATAATTCTTTGGTCCCATTGTCTCCGTATTTTGGCTTGCAAAATATAAAATATATTCAGTGCAGGTTTTAGACCACAAACTGTATACTTCTTATCAAAGAAATAGTGATATCCAAATTGGGCACTATGTATTCAAGGACAACTGTAATAAAAAGAGGAGGTCACAGTGCATGTGGAATTGTCACTGCATTTCACTAAAAGGAAAGGCTCAAAGTGTCACCCAGGTTAGTAGTTCCCAAACCCATTTAAGGAGATCTTAGGATGATATTAATATTTTTAAAAATCTCTATAAACAAAGATGATTAGCAGGGTTTGGGAAATGCTAATTTAGACTTTTTTCTTGTCTTTGATTACACAGGTAGGGAAACACTCGGTGAAATTCCAGTATCCAGCACCTAGACAATGCCTAGCACATAGTAGGCATTCAGTAGTTTTATGCTGAATGAATAAAATGAATGCTAGATGGACAAACTGAGAAAAACATTTGCTATTTATGACTGTTGGTCTTTGACCTACAAAGCAAATGCAAAAACACACTCTGGTTCTTAGAGACTCATTATCTACTGGATAGATTTTCTTTGACTTGAATTTTCATTGTTCTCCCTGTCCCCTGTGAACTATTTTATGCCATTGCTATCAGCGGCAATAGCAAAACTGGGGCAGCCTGGTCCCTTGTGTCTGATGGGAGAATGGAAGAAACTTGCTGAGCCCAGAAATCAGATACCAAAATCACAAGTGGAGAATAGGTTCACAAGCAGGGCTTTTGGTTCAAGTTGGTAAGAGTAAACATATTTCTACTTTCTTTCTCAAGGCCACATTAAAAGGTCAGGAAAGAAACATATAGAGCCTAGCAGTGGACTAGAGATTGAACAAAAGCTCATGGAAGAATGCTAACGGATGAAACAAAAGTCACCCATCGAAATATTCTTGAAGGAGATAACAATCTGCAGGAGGGTTTTAATTCAAAGTTGAATACGAAGGGAGGCTGCAAATATGGTTTAATTAAAGGTTCATCTGGGAAGACCCACAAGCAGGAAGGTGTATATCCCAGGCAAATAAAAATAAAACAATAGGGTTCTGGAGGAACTAGCGTCTTTGATGCTAGCAGGCCAAAATAAAATCTCTCTTCATTCTGGCATCTGAGAAACCCACATATCCCAAAGGCAAGACAGCAATTTGAGAAAGAAGCTCTGGCTCTAGTGAGTAAGTATTCTTTTCCTTAATTATGAATGGAAACACAGGGCTCATCAGACATTTGAGGAAAATTTACAACATAAATACAACCAAAACAAACATAATTCAGGGCACAGAAAAAAAATTCAAAAGACACATCAGATCAGGTCTGGGAAGTTTCTCAGAATATAAAATGGCAAAAAAATAAAATATTAGTAAAAAGACCCAAAGGCTAAATCCAGGAAGTACAATAATTATAGTTTCCAGGCAGATAATAAATCATCACAAGTAAATACAGTTTTGATTTTTACCTACAAAATCAATCTATATCTACATAATGAAATACTATACAGCCATTTTAAAAATAGGTAGACCTACATGTGCTAATATGGAACAATCTCTAAGATAGGTTTAAAAAATTGCACATACAGTATGCTACCACACAGCCACAGGACTATTTTTGGAAAGACACCCAAGGAGCTTGTAACTGACTGACTATGGGGAAGGGAACTGGGGGTTTAGAATGGTATGGGGAATTCATTTTCACTATACCCTTTAGACTTTTTTCTAACACCAAGGGCACGTACTCTTGAACAATTGTTTTTTTTTTAAGCATCAACCATAAACAAAGCACAGATTTCAGAACAGAATGTATATATTACCAGTTTTCACATTATAAGAGTGTAGGCACATTGGGTAGGAGGTAGAAAAAGGAAGAAGTATAGGGATGCTAATAAGCTAATACCTTCATTTTTTTTGAACAGGCAACGAACGAATCTCTCTAAGCTCTCCCCTGGTTCAACAGCTACATTAGATATTCAAGAAGGATACTCCACAAAACAGAACCCACATGCTGTTTTTTTCATTTTATCTAGACCCATAATGATTTTCTTTATGTCACCGCTTTTGCTGAAGAGTTCATAGATTTGTTCTTCAGTTGTGTAAAAGGAAAGATTTCCAACATACAATGTACAGCTTTTCTTCAGTAACTTTTCCTGTTCTTCATTGTCACCCTAGAATTTCAAATAAAGACAAAGTTAAGCAATACAACTTAAGAAGAGCCTTGCTTAAATAACATTTCTAAGTATGGCAAAATATTAATTCTGATTTGGAAATCAAATCTGCACCCCAATCCCCCACAAATCCCGTGCCAAAAAAGAAAAAAAGGTGGTTCACATTCTATGAAGCACTTATGCAAGGTCCAGACTGCTCTTAGTAGGAGGACAGGGCTCAAAAGTTACACTGCATGCAACAATGTAACTTCTACACCAGACTGCCACATAAGTGGCACATCTTTTCCCTGCACACGCCTATCCTCAACACTGGAGCCTTCTCTAATGGCCCAAGTTTAAGTTCCAGACCTTGACCCAGTATATTAGAAAGAGTACTTTTCTCTGTACTGAAAAATAAATGGATTTTCAAAGAGAGTTTTCCTTGTAATACTCCCATAAAGACCATTCAAAGCAATAACTGCTTAGATTATTTACATGCTCATATATTTTCCTCTGAGTTTAGGAGAAAATGTAGTGATCACTAAAACACAAAAGATCTCACTTTCCTAATGGGTTTCCTAATTTGGGAGACAGGATGAAGCCAGAGGCAGGACTATAACTGGGCTTCAGCCAACACACCTGGTAATCCCTGGGGACAAAATGGCTCATCATAGGCTAGAGGTGTATTTGAGACACCCTCACAAAAACCAGTATAGCTGTCACTAGACCTAGCCTCCACATGAGGGACGACAAATGTGATTGAAGGCCTATGAGATGGCCTGTTCTCAGGCCCTTCTGCCCCGGGTTGGGGCTGTGGTATTAACCACACAGTGGTATTCCAACCTGCAGACTAGCAGAGTAGATGCATACTCAGCCCCCACAGGCACTTTCCAAGAGTCCTCCCTTTGTTATTTTCTACTCCATATGGAATGCTGTTCCAGTTTCCTTCACTCTGAGAATATGACTTTGTATTCTTCGTCTGACTGCTTTGTAGCACAGTGTTCACAGTAATAGGTCTCATGTCTTGACCTTCAGGGGTAGATTATAGAAATAGGGAAACCTTCTAAACTCACATGAAAAAGAAACCAAAATAAATTATGGTACATCTAAAAGTGTAAAACTATGCAGCCCCTAGAAGAATGTACATCTACATGCAGTGATATGAAACATCTCCAAGATGCAGTGCAAAGTGAAAAAAGGAAGGTACAGAACAGTATGGACGGGTATGCTCCAAATTACATTTTTTAAAAGCATGAACGTACACAGATACCACACATAAGAAACTGGCAAGTATGTCCGCCTCTGGGGGGGGAATCAAGGGAATGCAGGTCAAAGACTTACATGTATGCTGTCTTACTTAATTCTCGTAACAACTATATGAGGTAGGTCGTAATTTATCCCCATTTTACACATTAGGAAAGACAGTTAAGTAACATGTCTAAGGTCACACAACTACTCAGTAGCTTTTGCTGAAATTTCTTATTCCCAATCCCATACTGCCTTTAAAAATCCACAGGACAATAGTCATTTTATGTTAAAAACAAGTTTTCAGAACTTTGGAATGAGACAGAAAAAGTTGTAAAATTAAGGACAGGAGGCATTTTCTTTCTTTTTTCTTTCTTTTCTCACTCATGTAAGTAATGTCCAAACAGCCTACAGCTTAAGACACTGTGGTGTAAGGTACTTAAGGTATGATATTAATACGGAGTCCATTCAGGGAACACTAGAAATTCTGCATGACAGTATCTTATTACTGTCTAAATAAAGCTATGGGCTGTAGACTGCAGAAACGAATATAGCAAAAGCTGAATTCTTCCACAGTTTTTATCTTGCGAGATGCCTTAAATTCAAGCTGGTTATGATGTGGAACTGTCTGAGGTAATGAGAACTGTAAAAGTGGTGTAAGTGAAAACCACGCCTAGCACTTAAACGTTTAAAAACTGTTGACTGGCTGAATGAATTTAAGAGCTTCCTCAATTTGGCCTCAAACAAAATTTCTTTTTCCCTACCCTACTAACACACTTTTCACATTCTCCACGACCATCCTCTCCTACACGTGCCCCCTCATTTCCCAGTCACAAGGGGATTTTCCCTCTTTTTTGAACCTTCACAGCCCCCCCTCTTTCCACTCATTTCTGCATTAGATTTGGATTACCTGCCTCCATTTACAATCCCCACTACAGGGTTATGAGCCCTTAGGGTGCAGAAATTGTCTTCCCTCTCCCTCTAGGGCTTAGCAGAGGCTTTGGCTACAGCACTCAATAAACGTTCACTAAATAATTGGGCTAATGAGTGCCTCACGCTATCGCACCCCCACCTTTGCTGATACTAAAAAGCCCACCTTGAACATCTGCAGCGTTACCCCTTTCCGCAAAATACACTGTGACATAGCCTAGACTAAAATTTCTCTTCTGAAATCCAGCAATTCTCTGAACTTGATATCCAAACACCTTCAATGTGCTTAGCTTGGCTGGTCCACCTCCCTACTCCGTGGCCTCACCGACAGAGGAGTCAGGACTTAACTCTGCCTCTCGTAACCACCGCGCAGAACTTCGTAGTACCATCCCACCAGAGAAGAACAAGACCTGAATCGCCTAACGGCGCTGTTTGGCTGATTAAGAAAAAAAAGTCCCTGTATCTGGGTCAGGAAGGCACCTCACCTCCACATATTCCAGGAGTGAAAAGGACACCCTTCCCCTCATCACATAGTCACTGAAGAGGCAAAGCCCATGAAAATGGGAGCCACCACTGCTACCGCCGCTCAAACCTCTCTGCATTGGCCAAATACAGAGAGCGGCTGCAAGGGAATGCAAAAGCGAGCCTCAAACTTCCTTTCTTCAAGAGAAACTGGCTTCAGTGATATCCAAACGCCCTTCCAGCATCCATTCCCTGCCACCCCAGCAGGCACTGGGGCCCCATTTGGCCTTTGGGGACACAAGCAGAATGGGATACGACACAAAGAAAAAGGCAAAGCGTTTCTCAGCGTTCTAGCCCAGGGCCTTCCCCTCTCGCGGCCCGGCCCCCCTCACCCGGAAGTGCTGGTCCCGGTACTGGCTCAGCTCCACGTAGGAGTCGCTGCGCAGCGCCTTCAGGCCACCAGACATAGTGCAGAGAAGTAGACAAGGATGCGGCGACTCCTGGAACAACCAGGTAGCGTCGGCGGAAGCGGAAACGCGCGGAGGCAGCTGCGAAAGTGGGAGTCGTCATGCCCAATCCGAGCGCGGCAGTGTCGTCATCAGACGGCGCGGGCGCGGACGTGGTCCGCTGCGGAGCGTCGCCTGTCAGAAGGTGAGACCGGCGTGCTCCCGGTTCCGGGGCGCTTGGAGGAAGATGGTTCTCCGGCGGCTGCTGGCAGCCCTGCTGCACAGCCCGCAGTTGGTGGAGCGTCTGTCCGAGTCGCGGCCCATCCGACGTGCGGCGCAGCTCACCGCCTTCGCACTGCTGCAGGCCCAGCTACGCGGCCAGGACGCGGCCCGCCGCCTGCGGGGTCTCGCGGCCGGGCCCGCGGAATCCCTGAGCCGCCGGGCTGAGAGATTCAAAGACACCTTCACCCAGGAGCTACGCCGCGGCCTCCGGGACCGGCCGGGGTCCCCACCAGGTAGCCACAGGGGCCCCGGTACGAACACTTAACCAACCCCTGGCGTGGCCGAGGTCGTTTACTTTTCCTTCTGGGCTCTACAGCGGCCTTGGCGTTAAGGAATCATCCCGGGCAGTGCGCACGGCTTCGAATCCCGACTCAGATTGTTGGTCTGTGGACGTCCCACACATAAGAACCTAGGCCAAACCGACATCCCGTTTGAAGTCCTGTGATTGAACAGGGCATAGTGTGGAGAAAGATCCCGAAGCCTGCAGAGAGAGAGAGAGAGGCTGGGCCCGGACACAGAACGAACCACGGCCAGAAAGAGAGCCTTCCCTCCGCAAATGGGACTAAAACTCTCGATGGATGCTGCTGCATCTGCACTGCTATAACAGGACACTTAATTTCAGGGAAGATCATGGATGGAGAGACAACCCTGCAGCTGCCCAAATCCTCTAATTAAATGTGTGAGCTGACTCATAGGCATGAGTGTGGTACTTCTTAGACAAGATGGATCTTGGGGGCTATAGGCCCATGGTAATAATAGTTGGCATATATTGAGTGGTTATTCTGTGCTGGCACTTGCTAATTGCACTCTATGTAGGCCCTCTCACTCACAACCACATTCATATGAGGAATTGAAAGCTACTTCTTAAGTTGTCCAAAGCCTTACAGAGTGGGATGTGAGCAGAGTCATTTGACTTCAGGGCCTAAGTCTTTAATCACAGCTCTCTGTAGCATTTACCCTGACCCTCAGTGCCTGTCTTCCCCCGCCATCACCACCAGGCATTAAGACTACTGTGTACCATGGAACAAACTACCTGGGTTCCTATTCCCCATTTTAGAGGGCCTAGACTACAAACGAAGACTTTGGTCCCTCTAATGTTCCTCTGATTTAAAAGCCTGTTGTATACAGAAATACCCTGTCATTTGAGGCTCCCAGCTAAATTTCTGATCATTTCTAATTAGGCTACAAAGTTAATTATGCAATCTAGGAAGCTTGAAGCCATAGAAAAAGCTTTTAGGCTGGTAACCAGATAGTGACTGAGCATTGTATGTTCTCTTTTCCCACTGGGGTGGGATGGGAGGCCCAAGACCCACAGCATTGCTGAGGGGATAGAACATCTGGCCTCCCTAACCAGAGAAAAGGATTCTTAAGGGCAAGGTGCAGGAATGGCTGGAGAGTTTCCCACTGTCAGGGACAGGAGTAGAAGAGCATGGGGAGAAAATCTCCAGAATGATTTGCGTGGGTAATAACCAGACACTGAGACAGCAGCAGACACCAAACTGCCATTAACTACAACACCACAGGGGACATCTGAACCACCTGTTCCCTCTACCACACCGCCTTGCATGTATTTGGAAGGCCTGATTGGCCTTAGGAAGCCAAAGGGTTGTCATGACTGCAAGAAGTAAGACACCAGGGAAAGTTTGGGAGAGGTCATTGAGGAATGTCATTAGCAGTTTGTTGTCTTTTTTCACAACCAGGTGCCGTTATATATTTAAAACATCACAGTGGCTGGAAGGAATAGGGCAGGAACAGACATCAGTTGCCATTGGTTACACTAGACTTCTCTGGGGACCTTGGCACCAGGACTGTGACAGGTCAGATCTTTAGTCTCTGAGGGAAGGTGCCAGCTCACCCAGAAGGCAGAACAGCCCACGGCTGTGCCCAGGAAAGGCCACAATGGGAATCCTGAAGGTGAGCCAGAGCCCTGTCCCAGGGTCCCAGCCCAGCTACCCAAGTAGAAGGTGGAGTGGCACCTTCTATGGCTGAGTCTTGGGCAGTGGCTGGTCTGTCATACTGTCAGGTTTCAGCCCCAAGCTCCATGATGTGAAGACTGAGGTGGTCCCTCCAAGCCCCACTCAGCAAGGAGGACAGGGCTGGGGGGTCCTCCAGGGTCAAATGCGGGAACATGAGTGTCTCATTTTTGAGGTGGAAGTGGCACCTTTCCACAGCACGCCTGGTGGTGCCAGGGGTCACCACAAAGAGGCGGCAGAGCCACGGCCCACCGGCCACTTGGCAGGCTGGTTGTTTGGTGAAGCTTTTCAGGGCTTGGCACAGGACCCAGTCCTCAGTCCCACCCATGTCCACCACCTCCACAGGTGACCCCAGGCCTGGGAGGTGGAGGAGGTGCCGGGGGGGCATGTAGGTGTGGGTGAAGAGAAGTGTGTAGTGAGTAGGTGTGCTTGGGAGCACAGGCGTGTGGACCACCTGCTCCAGGTACTCCAGGCCTGGCAGCAGGCCCCCCTGGTGCAGGCAGCCAAAGAAGAAGGCACCTAAGACATTGAAGAGAAACAGGGTGCCCTTCCAGGGCACAGGGTGGGTCTGTGGGCTGCAAAGCAGGACTATGGGGACCAGGAGGGGAATTAGGAACCGAGCCTCCTGGTGGCTAAAGGCAGACAGCAAGGCCAGGGGCATGAAGTAGAGGAGAAGGAGGTAAGATCTAGGGCTGGACAGCAGGCTCCAGGCACCCGGCGCCCTCCGGAAGCCCGTGCGTGCAAAGGCCCGGAGGCAGACTCGGAGCTGTTGCCACGCAGCCTGCAAGGCCTGAGCGTGCAGCACCCCGAAGAGCAGAAAGCCATTGACTGCCAGGTGAGTGAGCCGCGCGTGTGTGCCATGCCGTGCCAGGTTTTGGGGATTGAGGTTGTAGTGTAAGAAGTTGACGGGGGTGAGAACAAGGAAACTGGACCTAGAGGCGCTGGAGAAGTACCAGCTGTCTGTGGCTACAAACACCGCTGCTGCAAAGGCTGCCCCCGGGAGGAGTGACAGGGCCTCTCGGACAAGGGACTTGAAACCAGGGTTTGTGGTTCCACGAGTGCCCCAGAGGAAGAGGGGGACCAGAGCAAAGGCCAGAAAGGTGGGCCGGTTGAAGAAGCCAGCAGCCACGATGCCCCCAAGAAGCCAGCTGTGCCACCATGGCCTTGGAGACTTATTGGCTGTGGGGCTCCGTATTACACGGGGGGACACCAGCACCAGCAGCCATGCGAAGAGCAGTCCCTCGATGTTGTTGGAGAAGGTCCTTGTGTAGAAGACCAGGGTGACGTAGGAACCAGACAGCAGGACCAGGGCACTCCAGCGGTTCGCCCCCCACAGTGGGGCCAGGTGGTACACAGCTGCATCCAGAGCAAAGGAGAAGGCAGTGACGAGGAGCCGGGGCCCCACCAGCAGCGTGTAGCCACTCACTAGGCCAGGCCACAGCCCCAGCTCTTCCCAGAGCCTGAGCAGCCAGAAGGTAGAGCCAGAGGTCAGCAGAGGGAAGACCACCGTGCGGCAGGAGCTGCTGGGGTAAAACTCCCAGGGCCGGGTGGCCTGCACGCCCAGGATGTCCTCTGCAGAGAAAGAGGCAGGGTGAGCCAGTTCCAAGCTCAGGGGTGTGATGGGCAAAATTCTAGGATGGCACCCAAGATTTCCCACCCCCTAGTGTGCACACCCTGCATAATCCCTGGCCCTGGGATTACTCCTGTGATTAGGTTGTGTTATATGGGAGCCTGACTGTAAAATGGGAAGACTTGAGCGGGCCTGACCTGGTAACCGCAGCCCTTTAAAAGCAGAGTTTCCTCCAGCTGAATGCAGAAGAGGCAGTCAGAGGTTCAGAGCGTGAGAAGGATCTGATGTGCCACTGCTGGCTTAAAGATGGAAGCGCCTACTGGCTAGGAACGTGGATAGTCTGTAGAAGCTGAGAGCAAGAAAACGGGGACCACAGTCCCATAGCTGAAATGAACTATTCTGCTGGAATTAGAGAGTTTCCAGAAGAAATCGCAGCCTGGTCCAGACCTTGATTTCAACCTTGTGATACCCCAAGCAGATAGACCATGCAGGACTTCCGATCTTCAGAACTGTGAACTCACACAAATCGGTGCGCTTTTAAGCTGCTGGGTTTGTAATGTTGTTATGCAGCAATAGAAACAAACGGGAGCTCAAGGTGAGGCCCCACCTTGTGAAGGGGGCAGAAGGAACATGCCTGGGAGATGGTGTGACAATGAACCCTGGGAAAGGGTTGTGGGGAGCAGTGAGAGGGGCTTTATTCCTCTTCTCGGAGTTCCAAGATCTCACAAGTCAGTGAGAAACCCGTCTCTGTGATTGTTCTTCAGAGGAGGGGACGCAGGAATGGGCAGAGGGGATAAGCCATCAGGATTATGGTCAAAAGTGATTTAATTTTGTGTATGATACTTAAATTTTTTATAAGAAGAACATATCCGAGTAGTACTTATTAAAAAAATAATTCAAGTGTGGTGGTTCTTCGCCTGTGGTCCCAGCTACTCAGAAGGCTGAAGCGGGAAGGTCGCTTAAACCCAGAAGCTTGAGACCAGCCTGGGCAATATTGTTAGACCTCATCTCTAAAAAAATAAATAATTTAAAAATTAAAAAAAACCCACAAAACTTGTTGCCTGGTTTGTGACCCTGTGCCCCAATGCCCCAAAGCTTTGAGGGGTGGGGGTAAGGGATCAAACTCTTAATCTCTGCAACTCCACTCCAACCCGATCGTGCACAGCATTTCACGCTTGATAACCTTGCTGTTTGTGTAAAGCTGCTTACGTGACCTGGGGGTCATTCAGGCTCTTTGCTTCTGCTACCTAATCCTCGGGCATGTTATATATCCATGTCAGATGGTAAAAGGGAAACAGCAAATCCAGGATCAGATCAATCTGGTGGCTCTTTACTGGTTCAGCTTTTGTTTTTTATTGTTATTATTATTATTTTTTGAGACAAGGTCTTGCTTTGTTGCGCGGAGTGCAGTGGCGTGATCATAGTTCACTGCAGCCTCAAATGTCCTGGGCTCAAAAGATTCTCCTACCTCAGCCTCTGGAGTAGCTGGGACTACAGGTGCGCACCACAACACCCAGCTAATTTTTTAAACAATAATTTAGAGATGGAGTCTTGCTGTGTTGCCCAGGCTGGTCTGAAACTCCTGGCCTCAAAGGATCCTCCCATGTCAGCCTCCCAAAGTGCTGGAATTACAGGCATGAGCCACTGCGCCCAGCCTGATTCAGGCTTTAAAAAAAAAAGTGTGGGAAATAAGACTGAACTTTTCAACTTAAAAAACAAATCCACTTATTGAGCAAAGATAGCCGGATTTCTCCCCATTATCTATTTATCTGTTTCCCCCTTCTTCCTTAGTCTTTTTAGCTGGGCGCTTGGTCAGATATAAAGACTACATTTCCTAGCTTTCTTTGCAGCTAGGTGTGGTCATATAATACATTCTCACCAGTGGGATGAAAATGGGCAAAAAGTATGTGGCTTTCAAATTTGACCTTAATGAGAGTAAGCATGCCCATCTCCTCTGTTGGCTGGAAAGGTGGTTTTTAGACTTGATAGCTGGAGCTTAAGCAACCACGAGGAAGAAGCCACAAGCTCACAGCATCTGAAAGGCCGCAAGGCTCCAGGCAACCATCCTCATGATGTGCCCTATACCACCTAGCAGATAAGCTCTAACAAGTAGGCATCCTAGGTCTGTGTTCCCTCGCCCCTCCCTTGAAGCTACAGAAGAAACATTTCATTATCTCAGCTCACAGCCCTGTGTAAGCTTCCTCAACCACTGGAGAAGCCCACCTTTAAAATTGTTCGACTGAGAAGTCCAACACAGCTTTCATTCTAAATGACCTGTGCTATTGATCCAAGAAGGAAAACGTCAAAAAGGTTTGTTACTAGTATCATTCCAAAGGTCAGGAAGAGATGTGAAGTCCCCACTTCTAAGTTCTTATCCCAGAAAGGCTGCTGCTACTTTGCTTGTGAATTTACTGCTCTTCTGCACAGACATGCTTCTCCCTCTCCACGAAATACCCAATCAGCACCTCAACCAAACTCTGCTGCAATGTATCTTAACCACACATGGGGAGCTTTACCTGCCATGACCTCAGGTGACTGGAAGAACTCATCTGGGTGCACGTAGCCTGTCTGCGGAAGAAGGCACCACAGCACACGGAGCAGGCTGAGGCCGCCCCAAAGCACCCTGGCTGCCATCTTCCAGTCAAATTGTTGCCAAAACGCTGGGCCAAGAGCCTGGAATGACTTCCCAGCTGCTACAGATGCTACTCTGGATCCACAGATCTGCATCTGTTGGGGATAACATTTGTTAGCTATCATAATGTAAATTATAATATGTTCAACTATCTGAACAAACTCAAAATGGATCTACATTTAATAAAAGTGGTGATAATAATAATAACTACTTTTTATTAAATGTCTGCTAAGTGCCAGGCACTTTATATGCATGTCTCATTTAAACCTTTCCACAATCTGGGGACTTACTATCCCCATTTTACAGATGAGGAAACTGAGGCCTCTGTTGAGTAACCTGGTTACTTGCTAATCGTATTTGCTAAGAGTCTGTGCAACTTTCACATACGCTGGAACCTGTCTTTTGGAAGGTGATGGGGACTTATGTAACTCCCCACGATGAGAATTCCGACTCCCTCAACTCAAAGATCAGTGAGAATCTGAGCCCATTGCATGCAAGAGTAGCATCTCTGGTGAACAGGAGGACAAGTTTGACAACCTGTTTGTCACTCCTCCAGAAATAGTGACTATGCCCTGACTTCCTGACCTTGGTATTGTAAACCCTGATCTTGAATAGTTATTGCTCTCAGGTGTAATGTCATAATGTCATCAAGACCAGACATCTTGTCAAACAGATGAAGTAAAGCAACAGAACAGAACCTGGCAGATGGTGGCAGGGAGCCTCCGGATGCTCATTAAAATCTCACAGAGCTTAAAAGTTATTAATAAGTTTTGCAGCCTCTGCTCGAACGTTCTAACTGAATTGTATTTTTCCAGAGCTAGTGAAAATCCTGGCTTTTAGAGTAGAGTTTTCAGATAGAAGGTGAGGCCAACAATGTATAGACATGTCAAAACATAACATTGTACCCCATAAATATATGCAATTACTATTTATCAAGTAAAAGTTAAAATTAAAAAATGATAAGGTCAAACAGTGCCGGGATGCAAAGGGTCAAATCAGAATAGTTTTCCTCACCAACAGCCAATATGATACTGCAAGACAGGGGTGGGTGGGGAGGGGGGCAGAGTATCCATCAGAGAGGCACAAACTTTGGGGTCCTGCAGGCCTGGTTCAAATCCAGAGTCTGCCATTATTAGCTGTGTTACCTTCGGCAAGTTGCTTATATCCCTAAACCTCGGGTTCCTTGTCGTTAAGTCAGATGATAGTATCAACCTCCTAGGGTTGAGGGCCCTTTAGAGAGTGATGCATGGAAGGCACTTAGTACACAGAGCTTGCACATCTAAGTGATCAATGAAAAGTCATTCTTACTATTAATACTTTCAGTTGAGACACAAGTAATAAAATCCGGGCTACCCCAGACACTCTAGCAGATCCTCGAAATCAGCACTTCTACTGGCCATGAAAATAAACAGAATTTGATTTAGTCCAATTGTCAAGATACATTTATGCTATGTTTGAAACTTTTCTCTAAGTACAGAACTTTTACTACACGATTAAGATTAAAGAATAAAACACCAAATTCATCATACGCGATTGAGAAACCCAGGCTGCCCTGCACTGATGTGAGCAGTTACAGAACACAGCCTGGATCCTGGTCTGCTGTTTTCCCTCTGCAGCAAAGGAAGAAATTCAACAAGAGGACACCAGGATCTATTTCCCCTTTCCCAGGTAACAGTGCTCAGAATTTCCCCTAGAACTGCATCCTTCACTTCCTGCCACCAATGTTCAGCCACATGGCTTGGCATTTGATCCATTCCCAAATCCAAGTATAGTCTCTGAGTGGTTTAAGCCAAATAGCTTTCCCATCCCATTGATCACGCTGACCGTCTCAGGGTCGGGCATGTGACTCCACTGGTGCAAGCGGAGGAGCTAGGGAAAGGCTGGTAGAGGCGGGTCACCCCTTGCTCAGCGTCTCCAGTTCCATCAGGGTCTGCCACACACCCGCACTGTGACCTTCAAGACCTCATTCCTTCGCAGCAGGACCCACATCTTAACAGTAGACACCTGAAAGGCTGGGAATTCAGTTGCATTGTCATTCGGTTGCAGGATGAGACTTGGTTTTCAGGATGAGATGGGGTCTGGTTTTTAGCAATCTCAGCGCTCAAGTTTCAGGAGCTAAGTGGTCTCTTCTCAGGAGGCAAAGAAGCATTTTGTGACCTAAGCCAAGAACTTGAAGCCCTGAGCTCATTTTTTCCTTTTCTTACTTTGTTCACGTTTAGGAGCAACCAGCCAGTCTCGTCCTACTCATGAATTTGACTAAAAGGTTCCCAGGTGTTACATACACGTTACCCAGGACGTTGTCTGGAGTCTCCAATGGTGATATTTTGCGCACCTCTAATGCCACGTCACTCCATGGACTACCAGTGTTCTCTTTACCCTTGGAAATAGAGTCATTTGTGCCTTTAAATCTAGTCAGACTGGAGAGAGAACCAATCCCAGAAAACCCAGAACCTATTCAGAAAATTCATCCTTAAAATCCAGTTCCTCTAGAACCACTTCCAGTCCCCAAATCTGTTGTATGTCAGGGTTCAACCAGAGAAAGAGAACTAGCAGGAGATGTATGATACGATTTATTGCAAGAAATTAGCTGTGCACGGGGGGCCGGGGTGCTGTCGAGTCTGCAGTCTGTGGGGCAAGCGATCGGGAAGGGCTGGCTGTGCGCTTGGGCAGGCATGAAGCTGCGTCCACAGGAGTGGTATCTTCTTATCCAGGGACGCCTCAGCTCTGCTCTTCAGACTTTTTAACTGATTACATCCGGCCCATGCAGATTATGTAGGATAATCTCCCTTAAAATCAATTGATTATGTACTTTCATCACTTCTACAAAATACCTTCACAGCAATCTTTCGATTGGTGTTTACCGAACATGGGGCCTACAGCCTAGTCCAGTTGACAGAAGAAACTGATCACCACACCCTAAATAATTCCGTGTTTATAACTGTGTCTCAATTTTAGATCAATGGAATAATTCTTTATGTAACTCATCAATGACTTGCTTCTTTAGCTTAACATTCTGTTAGCTGTTGCCATAGTGTTCCATTGCGTGAATAGATTAAAACTTGTTTATCCTTTTACATCAGCTGGATTAGCTCCAGGTATTTACAATTTTTTTCGTTCCTAACAATGCTGCTATAAATATTCTTATACAAGAGTTCTCTGAGGTACAAACTTAGCAGTGGAAATCCTGAGTCATAGGTGAGGCACACTTTCAACTTCACTGAGCTATGCCAAGCTGCTTTCCAGAGGTCCCCGCCAGCAGGTTAGGTACAATGTCACAGTGGCCATCGCTTCATGTGCTCATTTGTGCCTGCTAGTGGCTGACATTTTGATTTTGTAAATCTTGTGGGCATTAACGTGCATTTCTCTGATTACTAATGGGACTGAACACTTTTTCAAATGTTTGTGGAGCATTTTTGTTTCTTCTGTGGAGTTCCTTTTGCCCATTTTTATTGGGTTGTCTGCCTTCTTCTTACTACGTGTAGGAATTCTTTATGTTTATTGCATAACTAATACCTTTTTCCAATTTGTGGCTTCTATTCTTTTTTTTATGGTAAACTCTTATTTCCCTTTCTTTTTTTGTTGACACATAATGGTTTACATATTTATGGCATATAAGTAATATTTTGTCACATGCATAAAATGTGTAATGATTAAGTCAGAATATTTGGGGTATCCAACACCTTGAATATTTATCATTTCTATGTGTGGGGAACATTTAAAGTTCTCTTTTCAAGCTACTTTGAAATATACAATATATTTTTGCTAACTAGAGTCACCTTACTCTGCTATAGAACATTAGGCAGGCTTCTTCCTTTTCTTGGTTAAATAAAAAATTTTTTTTAGAGACAGGGTCTCCCTCTGTCACCCAGGTCGAAGTGCAATGGCATAATGTAGCTCACTGTAACCTGAGCCCTCCTGGGCTCAAGCAATCCTCCTGCCTCGGCCTCCAGAGTAGCTGGGACTATAGGTGTGTGCCACGAGGCCTGGCTAATTTGTCTATTTTTAGACAGGGTCTTGCGATATTGTCCAGGCTGATCTTTAACTCCTGGCCTCAAGCAATCCTCCCACTTCAGGGTCCCCACAGTTGGGACTACAGGCATGAGCTTGGCTAGAATTTGTATCTTCTATCTAACTGTGTGTTTATACTGTGGCTTTGTATTAACTCATTTTTATTCCTGATATGGGTTACTTGTGTCTTTTTTTTTTAAAATCATTCTCACCAGAATTTTGTTGATTTTATGAATCTCTTCAAAAAAATCAACTTCTGGCTTTGTTTTTTTAATTAATTTCTTTTCTCATCTTTTTTTCCTTTTGCTTTTCTGGTGATTTATTTTACTGTTTTATTTCAAATCTTTTGATATGAACACAGCTCATTAATTTTGAACCTTGTTTGTTTTCTATGAGAAGTATTAAAGGTTATATATTTTCCTCTACAGTATTAACTGCATCTTACAAGTTTTGCTGTCTAATAGTTTTATCAAATTTTGATTCTAAATATTTCTAATCTCCATTGTAATTTCTTCTTCAACTAATGCTTTATGGTTGAAGCATTTAATTTTTAATGGTCCATTTTTGTAGATATTCCTTGGATGCTTGAAAACAACATGTCTTCTATACTTATTGGATGTAGAATTCCATGTTGATTAAATCAAACTGGTCAGTTGTGTTGCTCAAATCTTTTATATCCTTATTGATTTTCCATGCTTATTTTTTTCATTAAAGAACACATGGAAAGCTTCTCAGGGATGAAGAGGAGGAGCTTACACTATACATCGCAACAAAAATTTAATAATTTTTAAATATTCTCCCACCTCCCACTCCAAAGTTTCACTGCATACATCAGTGGGCACTGTACTACTTATTTTATCAATCACAGAAATGTGTGTTGATATAGCTCATGAAATAGTGGATTGGTCTAATTTTCCTTGTAATTCTGTCAATTTTTGCTCATTTTTGAAGTTATGTTATTATATTTGTAAAAGTTTACGATTGTTACACTGTATTGGAAAATTGGATGTCTTGCCATTATCTAGGTATGTATACCTTTTCATCTCTAATAATGTTTTTGCCCTGAAATATATTTTGTCTAATATTAATACAGCTATAGATGCTTTTAAAAAATTTAGTATTTACCTGATAGATCATTTTCTACCCTTCTACTTTCAACCTTTCTGTATATTTATGTTTTTATATGTCTCTTTCGTTCTTTTTTTTTTTTTTTTTATAAGAAACAGGGTTCTCACTATGTTGCCCAGGCTGGTCTCAAACTCCTGGCCTCAAGCGATCCTCCCCTCATTGGACTCCCAAAGTGCTGGGATTATAGGTGTGAGCCACCTTGCCTGACCTGCTTTTATATGTCTTGTAGAGAGCCAATACCTGGATTTTGCTTATCTAGTCTGACCATATTTGTCTTAAAAATGCAGCTTTTGGTCATTTTATCAAAAAGGCACCTGCACTTGAATATTTATTGCAACACAATCCACAATTGCAAAGACGTGAAATCAACCCAAGTACCCATCAATACATGAGTGGATTAACAAAATGTGTGTGTGTGTGTGTGTGTGTGTGTGTGTGTGTATACACACACACACACACATACACACCATGGAATACTACTCAGCCATAAAAAGAGATGAATTAATGTGTTTTGCAGCAATCTGTATGGAACCATTATGCTAAGTGAAGTATCTCAAGAATGGGAAAACGAATGCCACACGTACTCTCTAATAAGTTGGAACTAATTGATGAGCACACATGGGCACAGAAAGAAGTAAAAATCTTTGGAAGTCAAAAAGGAGGGAGGGATAAAAACCTAACAGATACAATGAACACTATTCAGATAATGGGCACACTTACAGCCCTGACTAAAGCATTATAAAAGCTATGCATGTAAAAAAACCCATTTGTACCCCCTTAATATTTTGAAATAAAAAACAGAAAAAAAGA
>CAUYSK010113648.1:0-19358 GCA_963575035.1 Avahi laniger
TAAAAAAAAAAAAAAAAAAAAAAAAGCCTAAAGATGCTCATGGAGATAGAGAAAAGGGCAAAACTTGGCCATGGCAAACGTACACTTTTAAATAGCTCCTCTTAATGTAAAAGTCAGCCTCCCTGCGAAGTCTTATGTTGACATTTGATCCCCAATGTTGGAGGTGGGGTCTGGTGGGAGGTGTTTGGATCATGGGGGCGGATCCCTCATGAATAGCCTAGTGCCATTCTTGCCAAAGTGAGTGAGTTCTCAAGCTTACTTCCAACGAGATCTGGTTGTTAAAAAGAGTTTGGCATCCCCTTCCTCTCTCTCTCTTGCTTCTTTCCTCTCACCATGTGATGTCTACTCCCCTTCTGACTTCTGCCATGAGTGTAAGCTTTCTGAGGCCCTCACGGGAAGCAGATGCTGGTGCCGTGCTTTTTGTATAGTCTGCAGAATCGTGAGTCCAATAAACCTCTTTTCCTTACCTATTGCCCAGCCTCAGTATTCCTTTATAGCAACACAAAAACAGCTAAGACCCTCCCTCATCCTGAAGTGATTTCTCAGTCTTCCTACTTATTTTGTGTTCTTCTAGAACTTTTATGTCTGTGCAAGTGGGATCAACACAACAGGACAAAACTGTACAGTTTGCTTCACCTACTAATGTGTAAATTACATTCATGTTTCCTAATATTAAACATTACTGATTTCCTAGAAAGAACCCCAAATTGTCTTGATGTATTATTCATCACATATAGATTCTTATTGCCCATGTTTATTCCAGGATTCCTGCATCTACATACATAAGTGAGATCAAAGGTTAGTTTTCTTTTGGGAGATATCTTTGTAAGGTTCAATTCAATGTTATCGGTGACTTTATAACAAGAATTTAGAAGCTTCCTCTATCTATGCTCAGGAACAGCTTAAATACTTTCAGAATAAATTATTTCTTGAATGTTTGAGACAAGTTACCTTGTAAGACTCTTTGAGACTGTTGCTTGTTTGGGGAAAAGAACATAGCTCTTCAATAAGTCTAGATTTTTTTCAATGGTGATTGGTTTATTAAAAAGCCCCATCTGAAGTCAATTTATGTTAATTTCTATTTTCATAGGAAATCATCTGTTTTATCGAGATTTTAAATATATTTGCACAAGGTTGAGCAATGTCATCTCATATAATTATTTTGCATTACTCTGTATCAGAGGTAATTTTGCCTTTTTCCATTTCTAATTGTGTTTGTGTTTTTTCTTTTTGATTAGATTAGCTGATGGTTTATCTATTTTAGCATTAATTTTGAAGAAAAAGCTTTTGGATTTATTCATTAATTTTACCACTTTTTCAGTTTTCTAGTTCATTAATGCTAGCTTTTATCTTTATTAATTTTTTGTTTTATGCTCTTCTGGTACTAGTAATAACTAATATATATATATACACACACACATATATATATAAAACAGATGCTTTTCAAAATAGTACATTTAACATTAATATATAATACTCATAACAATTCTAGGAGATAGATATTACTTTTATCCCCATTTCCCGGATTGGAACACTGATGTACCAAGAAATTAAGTGACTTGCCCAGGACCATGCAGTTAGTGCAGTGGTGGAACCAGGATATGCAGTCTGCCCTATGTTTTTATCCACCATGTTATATGGTCTCCTTCAGTTTATATTATTGTTTTCCCCCCTAATTTCTTGAGTTGAATGGTTAATTAATGTATTTTCAATATTGTTCAGTTATCAGTAATAATATTAAATGCTATAATGTTTCTTCTGAGAACTTTATTAGGCTCTGATATACGTTTTAGTATTGTTATTCTCTGAATTTTCTACAGTTTCAGGTTTTATTTCTTTCACTAAAGAATTATTTAATCAAATTTTTTTACTGATGTTTGGGTTTTTGTGGATTTCGTTTGTTTGAATTGTGTTTTTTCTAGTATTTTTGTAGATATTATTTTTCAAATTAAAGATACACTATTTTACTTTTGTTTGATGGTAGTATTTTATAATGAATGGGGTTTGAATTTTTTCAACTATTTTCTTCAATAACATATATTAGCATAGTCATATAATGTTTAATTTCTAATCTGTTAGCATAGTGAATTAGATTGTTTTATTTGCTCATATCAAAACATCTTTAAGATTCTATGATATAATTATTTTGTATTATTAGTTTAAATCACCATTAGGTCTGAGTTGTTAACATTTATTTAGACTGTTTGCATCCATGCTCACAAATAAATTTTTCTCAGAGTTTCATTTTGCTATCCCTCATATTATCCTTATAAGGTGATCTGATTATCTTTCTGTCTTTTTATTTGCCATTTAATGGTATATCATACAAGGTTTTAGTTGGTTAAAAAACCAATTCTGGTTTACTTAAGTAGAAAATTAATTTATCATAAGGATATCATGGAGCTTATACAACGGGAAGACTAAGACAGCAATGCTTCGAAAACAGACAAGAACAACAGGAAGCTAAGCAGCTGAAAACACTAGGGCACTTGCAATAATGTCCCTGGGCCTGTCACCAGTCAACATTCCCCATGCCACCTCTGGATTCTCAAATCCAATAAAGTGGCTTTATATAATGTGAGCTCTTCCAGCCCCTTTTTAAAATTTCCTCCTTGTCATCAAATTTGGGGTGGAAGCATGTAATTGGCCTTGCCTAACGTGTATTAGAAACTAGTGGTTAGCAGGAGGAAATGCCTATACCCCTTCAACTTCATAATGTTAAGAAAAGTTTAGCATATGATCAATTGTTATTCATGTTCCATTTTGTTTGAAAAGAAAATGAATTTTATAATTAAATACATATTTTCTTGGTTATTTAATTCAAATCCTATACATTTAATTTTTCTTTGTCTACTTGACAGTTGCTATCTGAAAGAAGGTTGATACTTCAAACTGTAACTCTATATCTAGATATCCATTCCTTGTGCAGTTTGGGTTTCATATATGATGTTACATATTTGTCATTTCAAGACATAAATAAGCAAATAAAACCCCATCATCCTCGTCTGAATTTAGAACCAATTGGAAGACAGATACAAGTCATTATATGAAGATGAAAATACTTCAGTTATAATTATTACTAATAGAACTAACAGGAGAATGAAGCTTTAGACCTTTAGCTGAGTGATCTTTATATTAATACTTCATCTCTGCTTTATGCAGACTTAGCCATCCCATAACAGGGACAGCTTCACAGCTGCATGCCATACCTGCAGGGGCAAGCTCTTACTATGTGTCAATGAGCAGAGTATAACGCTTGTGTTTATATAAAGGATGGCTGACAAAGACGAGAGAGAGAGAGACAGAGACATAGAGCATGATGATTACTATTCCAAACTCTCTTTGCTCTGTTTTCTGTGGAGAGAAGTAAGCAAGCAGTGCCAGGAGTGTGTCTAACAAAGTCCCTCATATGGAAACATGAAGGATAGAGAAAACATGTTACCTTCTTAAAGCATTGAGTTAAACAATGTGAAATTACCGATAATTTCAGGTCAGTAACTCCCTTCTTGGCCTGAAAATAGTAGCAATTTCATCTTTCAAAGTTATTTTACATGTTACATTAAGATTCATGGGTTTTGCATATTTGTCTTACATTATGTCTCTTATGTATAACATATCCTTCATTAGCACTTTTAAAAATTTTTAACTTTTTGTTTTAGGAAATAATTTTAAGCTTACAAATATCTTGCAAGAATAAGAATAATGTGTAAAATAGCCATATATTCTTTACCCAAATTCACCTATTTTTAACACTGCCAATATTTTACCATTTGCTTTTCAATCTCTCCGTGTCTCTATGTATGTATGTATGTACACACACACACACACACACACACACCCATACACCTTGTGTGTGAGTGCTTTTCTTTTCCAAACCATTTTAGGTTAACTTATATCTGTAGTGGCCCTCTATATAACCGGAATACAATTATCAACTAAGCACATTTAACATTGATATACTCAATTCAGCCTTTGCCCAACCCAAGTCAGAGCTTCGAGTGTGTCCATGCCCTAGACGGTGCACATCGCACCCATTAGTTTTGAATAGACCCATCCTCTCCTCCCCCCTCCCACCTGCCCGACACTCGATGAATGTTACTACTATATGTGCACTTATGTGTTGATCAGTGAAACCAATTTGATGGTGAGTACATGTGGTGCTTGCTTTTCCATTCTTGGGATACTTCACTTAGTAGAATGTGTTCCAGCTCTACCCAGGAGTATACGAGAGCATACTCTTGTCACCAGTATCACCATTGTTTCTTAAAGCTGAATAGTACTCCATGGTATACATATACCACAGTTTATTAATCCACTCATGTATTGATGGACACTTGGGTTGTTTCCACATCTTTGCAATTGTGAATTGTACTGCTATGAACATTCAAGTGCAGGTGTCTTTTTTACAGAATATCTTTTGTTCTTTTGGGTAGATGCCCAGTAATGGGATTGCTGGATCAAGTGGTAGTTCTACTTGTATCTCTTTGAAGTATCTCCATATTACTTTCCACAGAGATTGTACTAGTTTGCAGTCCCACCAGCAGTGTATGAGTGTTCCTATCTCTCCGCATCCACGCCAACATTTATTGTTTTGGGACTTTGTGATAAAACTTTTCAAAAGAAGATAGACGAATGGCCAACAAATATATGAAAAAATGCTCAATATATCTAATCATCAGGGAAATGCAAATCAAAACCACAATGAAATATCACTTATCTCTAGTGAGAATGGCCTTTATCAAAGAGTCCCAAAACATTAAGTGGAGACACTTTAAGACCATGTAAATATGCTCTTCATCAACATTTTCCCCTAAATTTAGCATCCTTTGATGAGTGTTGCGTGCTCCAATCTTTACTCTGATGGTTGCAAGATAGTGTTTTTCTAGTACTCCCTTCACATTTACCAGTGCTTGCTATTCTACTGTAAGTAAAAACCTTTCCTCCCCTTATCTGGTTGCTTATTTGTTTAGTTGGTTAGGTATTATTAATATGGATTCGTGAAATCTTGTAAATGTTTCATAATTAATTACTGTTCTTCATTATTTCTTTTAATTATTTTACATGAATTATGTTTTAATTAATATTAGTATACTTGCTTTCCTTTTATTAGAATTTGCCTGGCATATTTTTTTTATGCTGTTATTTTCAACCGTCCCATTTTAAGTACGTTACTTGTAAACAGCATTAAACAGCATGTTGCTGGTTATTATTTGTTTGTTTTATACTGATTGTAAAGTATCAGTCTTTTTACATGTGACATTAACCCATTCATATTTATCATAATTAATGATATATTTAATGATGAGTTATCCTTGCCATCTTTTTATTATTTTTTTATATGCTTCCTGTTTTCATCACTTTTCCCCATTTCTGTTGTGTGTTTCAGCAGATTTTATATTAAAATACTTTTTTACTTTACCTGCCTGCCTGTTTAGTTGACAGTCCTGGGAATTCACTAATGAGACAAGTCTCAAGCATAAGCATAATCTAAAGCTACCTGTAGAGTGTGATATAGAGTGTGATAGGTCACTGAGTATCATTGGTTCTAATATTGTTTATAATCATACTTTGGAATTCATCAGTGCCTGATATAAAAGATTTTGTGGAAGATTTCAGTTCAAATTCTGATAGGAGCTGAATGATTTGCTGGTGTCCCTGTGCAATTTGTGAGGTCACTTTATATTTATAAGTCTCAACTACATGCCCTGCTGTGTTAAATGTAGAAATGCATTGGTCTAACCTCAACAGATCCCAGTAGGAAACAGGAATAGGTATTTCTACTCTAATATCCATTCAATTTTGATTATATCTTCCTAAATGAAGATTCAGTGCCCATTCTCCTCCCCTTAGAATCTAATATACAGAGATTCTCAGATTTAATATGCCTCTCCATAGTTTCCATATTATAGGTTAAAATAGTATTGTCCCTAATCATAGCAGATGAAACTATTTTTATGGAATCAATTTCAATTTTAAGAGTAACTTGAGAATTGCTAACAGTTTTGTAAGTTTTTTGGTATTAGACCAATAGCAGTTTCTAAAGCTGAGATTTTTGAGACTCAGATTCTCAATTTTGCCTCAATTTGATTAAGTGTAGAGGCAGTGGCTGAGAGGATTGCTTCAGGTAAAATTTCTGAGCCATATATTATAGCACTACCTCCATATTTCACCACATCATCCAGAGGGATCTCTATATGGTTATGTTTGGGTGTGTATAGGTGTGAGTCTCTGTGTATGTCTGCGCCTATATTAACAGCAGTCCAAACCAGAATCCTAGAATGCTTACGGACTATGAAAAGGGAAAGTTTTATCATTCCCTTTTTTAGATCAGAAAACTAAAGTTTTGGTGTACTAAACAACTTGCCCAATGTCCCCCTATGGAGGGACTTCTATTTCCCTGCTAAGTTTTCAGTCCTCTTTCTTCTAGTAATGGATTTTCTATGTGGTTTAATTGATAACATTTCTACCTCTGCTTTCAGCCCCAGAGTTTAGTGTGTAATGCAGGTGTGGCTAATCAGACCATTACATCCCTCTGGCCACAGTAATTTGTTTAAACATGGGCACATGATCTAATCCAAACCAATGAAATTTGATTCTGCCACTTATACTAGGACTGTTCAGTGTTTCATTCCCCCTTTCCCCTGGAGGTGGAAATCTGTTATTATGTAAATCTAAACCTACCTGTTATTATGTAAATCTAAGCCACTTGCCTGAAAATGATGCTAACATAAAGAAATGAGGGGAAAATAGATTGAAATGATCTAATGTTATCTTTTGATCCCTGAATTCCAGCAATGACTGAAACTGGGTTTATAGTCATAGACCTTAGTGTCATAGGAGCAAATAAACCATTTTGTGTTTCTAAGCTATTGTTCAGTTTCTATCATTTTTTAAAAAGATAATCATGGCCGATAAAGACTGATATGTAGAGATAATGCTCTTTTCCTAAACTCTACTTACCCTTTAAGGCCCACTTAAAGTGAAATCTCCACTATAGAGCTTTCCCTGACCTATATACCTTCCAAATGTACTCTCCTTTCTAGGAACAGTATACATATTTTATAGGCCTTGTTACATTCTGTCCTGTACTAGTCCTTAACTACCTAGGTACACCTTATCTCTTCCTACTAAACAATGAACTTTTAGTGGAAAAGAGTTTTTCTTTCATTTCTTACAATCCGTAAGTAAAGGTAACCTAAAATGCATCTGTCTTTTATTAGGTATTTGATAAATGTTTGCTAAATTAACACTGTCTTTCTTCTTTATTTTTTACTGAAAATCAGAAATCAGAAGCTTTAGAATATTTTGCTTCGTAAGATAAATTTCAAACAACTTCTCAAAAAAAGACTTATTTCTACAGATCATTAGCTTACTTGGGGAAGACATGTTCAGACATTTATAATATCAGGACATTTCTATACAAATAATTTCTATTTTGGCTATAGTTCCCTTTTAAAATATCCCATCCAACCAAAACATAATACCATGACTCTGGAGCTATGCTCAGAAGTTCAATGAATTGAATTTATTCATATGCATTTTTTTCCCATAAGAAAACTTCTTTTTTGTACCTTTGGCCAAAGAGTGAAAACCTTCAAATTTTTAACAAAGATCTATTCTGAAAAACCAAGTAATTTGAAAGTCCTTCAAAATTAAAATAGAAATTATAGGCTTATGGAATACAGAAACCTTTCACCATATGTAACAGAACAAACAGTCTTCAGTCAACATTGCTTAATCACCATAGTCCTAACAAATTGCAGACAAATACAACACATACTCATATATAGATCAAAAGAAAGAGAAAAAGAAAATTTTCCCTCCAAATACCACAGAGGATCATTTTACTTACATCCTTGTCAAAAATGAGGGACCTGCTTTCTTTAGGATCTCATGGTGGGTTGCTGCAATACGTACTGAAAAATATACCACCATTGTATATTGAGCATGGCTTATCTCCTTGAATGTAATGTCTATTCTAGAAGAAGAGTCATTAATCAAATTGTCACAGCAACGTGACTCCCAATGCTGGGAGCCACTTGAGGTCCAAGTGGGTCCTTGGCTTTGTGCAAGAAAGAATTCAGGAGTGAGTGGACATTGTAAAGTGAAAGCAAAATGTATTCAGAAAGTATAGAAAGTCTATTCCACAGACAGAGCAGAAGCTAGTTCTCCCTACAGAGGAGAATTAGCCCATGGTTCCTTTTGCCTCTCTATTTAAGCTATGGCTTAATTATAGGCTAAATATGGGGAGGAATATTCATGTTATTTCTTCGAAAGGGGTGGTGTTTTAGGGTGACAACCTCCTTTTGACTAAATACGGTCAAACAGGAAGTGTCATGGTGTCAGGTGCATGATAGAAATGGGAGGTGTCTTTAGAAACTTTTATAGTAATGAAGTGTATAATGAAGCTGTAAGGTCAAGAAGCAATTTTTCCACCATCTTGGCTCTAACCAATTGGCACTTGTCCTGCCTCTGTCTTGTTTTGATCAGAGTAGCTAGATACAAAGTTTTGAGACTTTCTGACTCAGTTAGGCAATGCCTGCACAATTGAATAGTGCCTGAAGCAATGCCCAAAGCAACGCCTAAAGCAGTACCCAAAGCAATACTCAAAGCAATGCCCAAAGCAATGCCTGAAGCAGTGCCCAAAGCAATGCCTAAAGCAGTGCCTGCCAGCTCCTTGTCTCAAAATTTCAAAAAACAATTAGAGAAGCCCACCATCCTATCCCCTGGTAAAAATTTAGTGTCAGAAGAACCCAAAAAAAACTTGTTAATTGCTACTAGTAAAGTAATTGTATAATACACTGTGTTTAATCTAAATATATGTAGTTACATAGGGCAAAATATTTCCTGGAGCTCAGATTGTTTTGGATATTGCTATCCTGTCCCTCCTTACACTCATTTGATGGATGAGGGTTTTATATACATGTGTGCCAATTAGTTAAATATTATTATAATTGAAATGAGAACGTGTTGCCAATTCAGTCTATTTCATTTTATGTGGGGCTCATACTTTACAAAGGGAAGTTTATATATGGGCTCTTCAGTTGTTTATTCATCTCTTATTGGTAAAAAACTAATCACCTTTGTAGTTTGACTAACATTAACACTGCAATTTGGTATCCTGCCATAAATATTTTAGCTCTAAACTCTATTCCTTATTTAGCACTTAAGATCCTGAAGCCACCTGATTGCTCATTGTGTATAATCCTGATTAATGAAAATACTTATTTCTCTATTTTGTGAAAGAAAATTTTATCAGTTTTTCATTTTTTTCCAAGGACATCAAAATTGCACAGGTAATGAGATCATTATAGAGTCAATTTGGAAGAAAAAGTAAGCACACTAAGTTGAAAAGATCTTGCTGTACTTTACAGAAAATTTGTTTGCTACTTCCAGGTTAAATGTGGACTAATGTCTCTTTAATTTCAGTTCCAGTTCCAGTCCCATTAGGCAAAGTAAATCTTTTCAATTACTCATCTGCTTAATAAATGTAGCATTAAGAATTAACTATTTGAGGAAGAAGTGGACAACATAGTAATTAAAATTACATTATGGTTACAAATATTCTTTAATACCAAGGGTAAACCTATAGTTTACATAAGTAAATAAAAATAAATAAATAGGAGCCAGTATTTGAAATTATACTACAGGTATACCTTGGAGATATTATAGATTCAATTCCAGACTACCACAAGAAAGCAAATATCAAAATAAAGCAAGTCACACAAATTTTTTGCTTTCCCAGCATGTATAAAATTTATGTTTACACTACACTGTAGTCTATTAATTGTGCAATAGCATTATGTCTAAAAAAAACAATATACATATCTGATTTAAAAAATAATGTATTGCTGAAAAATGCTAATGATCACCTGAGCCTTCAGTGAGCAGTCATCTTTTTGCTGCTGCAAGTTCTTGCCTTGATGTTCATGGCTGTTGACTGATCAGGGTGGTAGTTGCTGAAGATTGGGGTGACTGTGGCAATTTCTTTTTTTTTATTTCAAAGTGTTATGGGAGTACAAATGTTTTTGATTACATGAACTTCTTTTGTAGTGCTTGAGTCAGGGTTAAAAGTGTGCTCATCACCTAAATAGTGTTCATTGTACCCATTAGGTAGGTTTTCATCCATCCCCTCCCCTCTTTCATTTTCATTGACTTTTACTTCCCTCTATGCACACGTGTGCTCATTGGTTCCAATTTAATAGTGAGTACATGTGGTGTTTGTTTTTCCATTAAAATAAGGCAACAAAGAAGTTGACCTCATCAATTGACTCTTGTTTTCGTAAAAGGTTTCTCTGTAGTATGCACTGCCCTTTGACAGCATCTTATTCACTGTAGGACTTCTTTTAAAATTGAAATCAGTCTTTTCAAACCCTGTTCCTACTTTGTCAACTAAGTTTATGGCCTATTCTAAAGCCTTTGTTGTCATTTCAACAGTGTTCACAGAATCTTCACCAGGACTAAATTCCATCTCATGAAACCATATTCTTTCTATTGTTGTTGTAGTTATTTTTATTTTTTATTGATATATAATAGTTGTACATATTTTAGGGGTACATGTGACATTTTGGTACAAGTATACAATGAGTAATGATCAAATCAGGGCAATTGGGATATTCATCATCTCAAACATTTATCTTTTTTCTGTGTTGAGAACATTACAATTCTACCTATTTTGAAATATACAATAAGTTATTGTTAACTATAATTTTCCTACTGTACTATCAAATACTAGAACATATTTCTTATATATAATTGTATTTTTGTACCCATTAGCCAACTTCTCTTTATTCCCCACTTTCTCCTTCCCTTCTCAACTTCTGGTAACCAATATTCTATGCCCACCTCCATTAAACCCATTTTTTTTAGCTTCCACATATGAGTGACAAAATGTGACATTTGTCTTTCTCCAACTGACTTATTTCACTTAAAACAATCCCCTCCAGTTCAATCCATGTTGTGCAAATTACAGGTTTGTATTCTTTTTATGGCTGAATGAAGTATTTAAAAGGTATCTGTACACCCATGTTTATTGCTACACTATTCACAATAGCCAAGATATAGAATCAATCTAAGTGCCCATCAATGAATAAGTGAATAGATAAACAACTTTATTTGCTCATCCTTAAGAAGCAATTCTTCATCCATTCAAGTTTTAGCTTGAGATTGCAGCAATTCAGTCACATCTTTTAGGTTCCACTTCTAATTTTAATTTTCTTGCTATTTCTACCACATCTGTAGTTACTTCCTCCACTGAAGTTTTGAACCTCTCAAAGTCATCCATGAAGGTTAAATTCAACTTATTCCAAATCTCTATTTTGACTTCCTCCTATCAATCACAAATGTTCTTAATGGCATCTCAAATGGTGATTTTTTTCTAGAGGATTTTCAATGCACTTTGCCCAGATCCTGCAGAGAAATCACTATTCATGGCAGCTATAGCCTTATGAAATGTATTTCTTAAATAAAACTTGAATGTCAAAATTACTCCTTGAATCATGAGCTTCAGAATAAATGTATTAGCAGGCGTGGAAATATCACTAATCTCCTTGTACAATTCATCAGAGCTCTTCAGTGACCAGCTACACTGTCAATGGGCAGTAATAGTTTGAAAGGAATCTTTTTTTCTAAGTAGCAGGTCTCAGCAGTGGATTTAAAATATTCAGTAAAATGTGCTGTAAATAGATGTGCTGTTACCCAGGCTTTGTAGTTCTATTTATAGAGCATATGCAGAGTGGATTTGGCATAATTATTAAGGGCCCTAGGATTTTTGGAATGGTCAATGAGCATTCACTTCGACTTACAGTCACCTTTCACTTTCATCTTAAGGAGTTGCCTTTGTTTCTTATTCTTAAACCTCATGAACCAACCTCTATATTCATGAGGGTTACTGGTCTGTAGTTTTCTTTTTTGGTTGTGTTCTATCTTTGCTTTGCTAATAAGGTGATACTGGCTTTATAGAATGAGTTAGGGAGGATTCCCTCCTTCTCAATGTTATGTAATAAATCTGTAGCATAGATACCAGTTCTTCTTTGTAATTTGTCTATGTAATCTGGCTTTGTAATTTGGCTATGAATACATCTGGTCTGGGGCATTTTGGGAGGGGTAGATTTCTTATTAGTGCTTCAATAACAATGCTCATTATTGATCTTTTCAGGATTTATATTTCTTCCTGATTCAGGCTCGGGAGGTTGTGTGTTTCCAAGAATTTGTCCATTCCCTCTAGGTATTCTTTTGTTTTTGTAGTATTTGTGGGTGATATACTGTATATCTGTGGTATCAGTTGCAATGTCCCCTTTTTCCTTTCTGATTGAGCTTATTTTAGTCCTTTCTGTTCAATTTCTGGTTAATCTGGCTAGTGGTCTATTCATCTTGTTTATCTTTTCAAAGAACCAACTTTTTGTTTCATTCATCCTCTGTATTGTTTTTGGGTTTCCATTTCTTTTAGTTCTGCTCTGATCTTTGTTATTTCTTTTCTTCTCCTGACTCTGAATTTTGTTTGTTCATCTTTTTCTAGTTCCTTGAATGGGACATTAGGTTGTTAATTTGTGAACTTTCTATCTTTTTGATGTAGGCATTTAAGGCTACAAACTTTCCCCTTAGGACTGCTTTTACCGTATCCCATAGATTTTGACCTGTGACTCCTTTGTCATTCAGTTTGAGGACTCTTGATTTCCATTTTAATTTCATCATTGACACAAAGATCATTCAGCAGCATGTTGCTTAATATCCACAGTTTTGTGTAGATTTGAGTGGTTCTCTTGGAATTTATTTCTATCTTTTATTCCACTGTGCTGTGAGAAGGTACATGTCATAATTTTGATTTTTTAGAATTTTCTGAGACTTGTTTTGTGGCCTAAGGTCTGATCAATCTTGGAAAATGCCCTATGTGCTGACAAGAAAAATGTGCATTCAGTAGTTTGGGGGTAGCATGTTCTATAAATGTGTGTTAGGTCATTTGCTCTCAAATCCCATTTAAGTCCAGTGTTTATTGATTTTCTTCTTTGTTCAGTTCTGTCAGTGGTGTGTTGACATCACTGTCAATTATAATGCTGCTGTTTATTTCTTTGCTTAGATACACTCAAATTTGCTTTATGAATCTGCATGCTCCTTTGTTAGGTGCACATATATTTAGGATTGTTATGTCTTCTTGTTGAATTACTCCCTTTATAATTGTATAATGACCATCTTTTCCTTTTTTACCACTATTGATTTAAAGTCTATTTTATCTGTTATGAGAATGGCTATATACCTGCTTGCTTTTGGTTTCCTTATGCACGATATATTTTTTCTATCCCTTTACCTTGAGTCTGTGCAAGTTCTTGCAAGTTAAATGTGTTTCTTGGAGATAGCATGTGTTTGTGGTGTATTTTTTCATCCATTCAGCCAGTCTATGTCTGTTAATTGAGGTGTTAAGACCATTCACATTCAGTGTTAGTACTGATATATGTAATACAGTTCTGTTCATCATGTTAGATGATACCTTGTCCTTTTGTTTTCTCTCTTGTACTATTGTTTTACAAGAGATGTGAGCTTTAAATTTCTGGTATATTTACAGTAGGAGTTATCTGCTGGGCTCTTCTATGTATAATATAGCTTCGAGTATTTTCTGTAGGGCAGGTCTAGTAGTGACAAATTCCATTAGTCTTTGCTTGTCTGGAAAAGTCTTTATTTCTCTATCATTTATGAAACTTAGTTTACAGGATATAAAATTCTTGGCTGGCTGTTGTTCTGTTTAAGAAGACTAAAAATGGGGCCCCAATCCCTCCTGGCTTATAAAGTCTCTGCAGAGAAGTCTGCTGTTAGCCTGATGGGTTTTCCTTTGCTGGTTAGTTGTTGCTTTTATCTTGCAGCTTGTAGAATTTTCTCCATGATTTTTCCTTTGGCCAGGTTGATGAATATGTGTCTTGGAGATGTCCTATTTGCTATTGTTCTTCCTGGTGTTTAATGACCATCTTGTATCTAGATATTTGAATCTCTGTCGATACCAGGAAACCTTTCCACAATAATTAACTCAAGTAGGTTTTTCATGCATTTTGCTTTTTCCTCGTCTTCCTCAGGAATACCTATAATTCTTATATTGTCCAACTATACATCATCCAAAGCGATCCTCCCAACTTGGCCTCCCAGAGTGCTAGCTTTACTGGCATGAGCCTTCACACTTGACCCTCTCTTATTATTGATTTTTAGTTTTATTCCATTGTGGTCAGAAAAAATACTTGGTATAATTTCAATTTTTTAAAAAATTTTTTGAGACTTCTTTTGTGGCTCAACATATGATCTGTCCTTGAGAATGATACATGAGCTGAAGAGAACAACATGTATTCTGCAGCTGTTGGATGAAACATTCTGTAAATATATATTTGATCTATATTGCAGATTAAGTCCAATGTTTCTTTGTTGATTTGCTGCCTGGGTGGTGTGTCAAATGTTGAAAGAGGAGAGTTGAGGTTTCCAATGACTAATGTATTGGGGCCTATCTCTCTCTTTAGCTCTGGTCATATTTTTTTTACATATCTGGGTGCTCCAGTGTTGGGTGCATATATTTTTAGAATTGTTATGCTTTCTTGCTGGATTGACCCCTTTATCAATTGTGTAATGACTGTCTTTGTCTCTCTTTATATTTCTTGTCTTGAAATCTATTTTATCTGATAAAAGTAAAACTCTTGCCCTTTTCTGGTTGCCATTTGCATGAAATATCTTTTTCCATTCTTTTATTTTCAGTCTATGTGTGTCTTTATAAGTGAAGTAGGTTTCTTGCAGACAACATATGGTTGGCTTTTGCTTTTTATCCATTCAGCCACTCTATGTCTTTTGATTAGAGAGTTTAGTCCATTCACATTCAATGTTATTATTGGTAGATAAGGACTTACTACAGCCACGTTGTTATTTGATTTCCCTTTGTTTTATAGTCCTCTCTTCCTTCCTTCCTTCTTGTCTTCCTTTTTTAAAAGTGATTTTGCTCTGGTAGTGTGTTTTAATTTCTTGCTTTTTATTTTTTGTGTATTTTTTGTATGTTTTTGATTTGAGGTTACCATGAGGCTTGAATAAAATTAGAAATTAACAACAAAAGAAAAAATGAAAAATTTATAAAAATGGAGAAATAAAACAACACACTCTTGAACAATAAATTGTCAAAGATAAAATCAAAATAGAAATTAAAAAATTTCATGAGACAAACGAAAGTGCAAACACAACATACAAAACTTATGGGATGCAGGAAAAGTAGTACTAAGAGGGAAGTTTCCAGCTATAAATACCAACATTAGCAAAGAAAGATTTCAAATAAACAACCTAAGTTTACACCTCAAGAAACTAGAAAAAGAAGAACAAACTATATCCAAAGTTAGCAGAAGGAAGAAATTCATAAAGAGTAGAGCAAAAGTAAATGAAATAGAAAAAAGGAAACCAATAGAAAAAATCAACAAAACTAAGAGTTTTTTTTAAAAAAGGTCAACAAAATCAACTAACCCTTATCTAGATCAAGAAGAAAAATAGAGAAGGCTCAAATAACTAAAATCAGAAATTAAGGAGGAGACATTTAAAGTGATAAAATAGAAATAAAAAGGCTTTGATTGGAATAATATAAATAATTATACAACAACGATTCGATAACCTAGAAGAAATGGACAAATTCCTAGAAATATACAATCTAATAAGACTGAATCATAAAAAAATAAAAAATCTGAACAAGCCTATAACTGTAAGGAGATGGAAATATTATTCAAGAACCTTCCAACAAGGAAAAGCCAAGGACCATATGGCTTCACTGGAAAATTCTACCAAACATTTAAAGAAGAATTAATAGCAACACTTCTCAAAGTCATTCAAAAAAATAAAAAGGGGAAAACACTTCCAAACTCATTGTATGAGGCCAGCATACCCTGATATTAAAATCAAAAAAAGACACTACAAGAAAACTACAGGCCGATATCCGTAATAAATACTGATGCAAAAAATCTTCAATAAAATATTACAAACTGAATTCAACAGAACATTAGAAGAATCATACCTCATGATCAAGTGGGTTTGTGAATGAAAATTATTTCCGTTCACAGATTACATGATTTTATATGTAGAAAATCTTAATGATTCCCACACGCAAAAAAACTGTTAGAACTAATAAACAATTTCAGGAAATTGCAGAATACAAAATCAACATACAAAAATCAGTTGTATTTTTATACATTAACCTCTATGATCTGAAGAAGAAATTAATAAAACAATCCCACTTATAATAACAATAAAAATAATAGAATACTTAGGAATAAACTTAACCAAGAAGGCAAAAATTTGTACGCTGAAAACTATAAAGCACTGCCAAAAGAAATTAAATACACAAATAAATGGAGAGCCATTCCATGTTCGTGAATTGAAAGACTCAGTATTGTTAAAATGTCCACAATATTCAAAGCAATATAAATATTCAATGCAATCTCTATCAAAATCTCAATGATTTTTTACAGAAATAGAAAAAAACAATCCTAAAATTCATATGGAACCAGAAAGAATCTGGCATAACCAAAACATTCTTGAGAAAGAACAAAGCTGGCATAAAGACAGACATATAGACCAATGAAACAGAATAGAGAGTCCACAAATAAAACCATGTATATACAGTTGTGAACTTCAACAAGGGTGCCAAAACTACACAATGCAGAAAGGATTGTTTCTTCAACACATAGTGTTGGTAAAACTGGATATCCACATGCAAGAAAATGAAATTGGACCCATGGCTTACAGCATACACAAAATTTAATCCAAAATTGATTAAAAACTTAAACATAAGACCTGCAACTCTAAATTTCTTAGATGAAAACAGAAGGAAAGCTTTGTGACATTGGTCTTGTCAAAGATTTCTCAGACATGACATGGAAAGCACAAACGACAAAAGCAAAAATAAACACAAAAGACTACATCAAACTAACAAGTTTCTTCACAGTAAAGGAAACTATCCACAGAGTGAAAAGACAATCTGAAATGGGAGAAAATATTTGTAAACCTTTATCTGATAAGAGTTAATATCCAAAACATACAATGAACATTTAAAACTCAATGGCAAACAAACCAACTATAATAACTTGATTAAAAATGAGCAAAGGATTCCAATACATTTTTCCAAAGAAGACATGCAAATGGCCAGTAGGTACATGAAAAGATGCTCAACAACACTAACCATGAAGGAAATACAAATTAAGGTAAGTTATCACCTCGTATGTGTTAGGATGGCCATTATCAACAACAAAACAAAACAAAAAATCAGAGAATTGGTGGGGATATGGAGAAATCGAAACCCTTATACACTGCTGCTGGGAATATAAATAGTACAGCTGCTACAGAAAATAATAAGGAGTATCCTCAAAAATTAAAAATAGTCTGGTTCAAGTTTTGTAATAAAATTTAAAACAAGAAAAATATTAAAAATAGGACTACTATATGTTCCAGAATCCCACTTCCAAGTATTTATACAAAAGTATTGGAACAGTCCCGCCAGCAGTGTAAGAGTGTTTCTGTCTCTCCACATCCTCGCCAGCATTTGTTGTTTTGGGATTTTTTTGATAGAGGCCAATCTCACTGGGGTTAGGTGATATCTCACTGTGGTTTTGATTTGCATTTCAAAAAGTGCCCATCAATTCATGAATGGATTATTAAAATATGGCATATGTATACAATGGAATATTACTCAATTATAAGAAACAACAGTGATCTAGCACCTCTTATATTTTCCTGGATTGAACTTGAGCCCATTATTCAAAGTGAGGCACCACAAGATCGGAAGAATGGGCTCCACTTGTACTCGCCATCAAATTGGTACTAACTGATGAACACTATGGTGCTCACATGGCAGTAATACTCTCCAGGGATTAGGGGGCTGGGGGGTAAACCCACAACTAAAGGACAAGGTGAGCATTGTAGAGGGGAAGGGCATGCCTCTAACCCTCGCTTGGGTGAGGCAAAGACATACAATGTAACCAAAATGTTTCTACCCTCATAATACTCTGAAATAAAAAAAAAAGTATCAAAACAGGATCTTAAAGAGATATTTGCACTCCCTTGTTCATTACAGCAATTTGCTCAATAGCCAAGAGGTGAAACAACATACATGTTCATCTCTGGGTAAATGCATAATGTGGTATATACATACAGTGGAGTATCATTTAGCCTTAAGAAAGAAGAAAATTATGCCATTTTTGACAACATGGATGAACTTGGGAGACATTATGCTAAATGAAATAAGCAAGTCACTATAGGACAAATATTGCATCATTCTACCTATACGAGGTATCTAAAGTAGTCAAACTCATAGAAGCAGAAAGTAGAATTGGTGGTCGTCAGGGGCTAGGGGATGGGGTGGGAAAATGGTGAATTGCTGTTCAATGGGTACATGCAAGACGAAAATGTTCTAGTGATCTGTTGCACAACAATGTGCATATAGTTAGCAATCCTGTACTGTATACTTAAAAATTTGTTTGGAAAGTAAATCTCATGTGTTTTTACCAAAATGAAATTACCAAATAAAAGAAATCAAACACAAAGGAATTCATACTATATTTTTTTTATATGAAGGCCACATACAGGCAAAACTATGGTGATAGAAATCATAAAATGACTGCCTTTTGTGGGGTTAGGGGACTGGGAAGGGGCATGCAAGAACTTTATGAGGATAATCTTATTCTGAGTGGTAGTTGTTTGAGTGTATAAAACTCTAACAATTCATTGAAATAAATATGTAAATTCTTTTTTTGTATACAAATTATTCCTTAGAAGAAATTGAAATAAAAAATATTAAATAGACTTTTTCTCCCGGAAGTTAAATAGGTTATCTTTCCTTCTAGGAAAAAAAAAGAAGAAGAAATCAAAGAAGAATATGTTACTCAAATGGCACAAAGTTTCATTTTGGCAAGATGAATGAGTTCTGGCGATCTAACGTATAGCATGGTGACTATAGGTAACAATACTGTACTGTATACTTTAAATTTGCTAATAGGGTAAATCCTAAGTGTTCTCACCATGCACCCACATGCGTGCACACATATACAAGGTAACTATGTGTGTGAAGTGACAGATATGTTAATTAGCTTGACTGTGATGATTATTTGACTAAGCAAAAAAAAGAGACATTGCTAATGAAAAATGGTTATAATCTATGCTTGATCAGATGAAAGGAAAGCCACGTACGGTTTCAGAAAAATTGGGTGTAAGTTAAAAAACAACTGCCTCGGCCGGGCGCGGTGGCTCACGCCTGTAATCCTAGCTCTCTGGGAGGCCGAGGTGGGCGGATCATTCTGAGCTCAGGAGTTCGAGACCAGCCTGAGCAAGAGTGAGACCCCACCTCTACCAAAAATAGAAAGAAATTA
>CAUYSK010113650.1:0-42380 GCA_963575035.1 Avahi laniger
TTTTGGATCTGACACCAAAAGCGCCATTAGAAAAAATTGCTTCAAAATTTAAAACTTTTGGAAATGCAAAGACACCCTAAGAAAGTAAGATGACAACCCATAGATTCGCATTGTGTATCTGATAAGGGTCTGTTATCCAAAATATCAACAGAACTTTTAAGACTGAACGGGAAAAACACAATTACAAAATCGATGAAGATCTTAAAATACACACTTCACGTAACAAGACAAGCAAATAGCCAGCAAGTGCATAAGAAGATGCTACACATTATTAGTTATTATGGAAATTCACATTACAACCATAATGACACAAGTAATCCCCACTTACACACAAAAGAAAGCCTATAATAAAAAAAATTAAAAATAAATTTTGGCAAGGGTGCAGAAAAATTGGAAAGCTTTAAACAAATTTTGGAAATACAAAATGGTACAGCCTATGTGTAAAATATTTTAATATTTCCTCAAATATTTAGAAGAACAATCACCATGGCTCAACAATTCTATTCCGAGCTATATATTACAAAGATTAGAAAACAAGTGTTCAAACACTTCTACATGAATATTTATAGCAGCTCTGTTCACAATAGCCAAAATGTTCAGACAACCCAAATGTCCATCAACAGATGGATAGGTAAGTAAAATTATATATATCATAACCTGATATATTATTCTGCCATAAAAAGGAAAGAGAAAAGTAAAATGGAGCAGCTGCTATGAACCCAATATGGCAGTACCTCAAAAATTAAGCATGGAATTAACTTACAACACAGTGATTCCACTTCTGGGTATTTACTCAAAAGAACTGAAACCAGGGACTTGAACACCCATGTTCATGGAAGCATTATTCACTATGCCAAAAGATGGAAGTAACACAAGTGTCCACTGACAGATGAGTAGATAAATGAAATGCGGTCCATCCACACAAGGAAATATTATTCAGCCTTAAAAATGAGGAAATTCTGACATATGCGACAACACGGATGAACCTTGAGTCATTATGCTAAGTGAAACAACCCAGGCACACAAGAACAAATACAGGATGCTCTACTTATGAGATACCTGGAATCATTTCCAGGGGCCGGGGGGAGAGGAAATAGGAAGTGGGTGTTTAGTGAGTACAGAGTGCCACTTGGGGCAGATGAAAGAAATTCTGGAGATGGATGGTGGCGATGGTCACACAACAATGTACATGTGGTTAATGCCACTGAACTGTGTACTTAAAAATGGTTACAATGGTGAATGCTGTACGTATTTAATCATACAGAAAAAAAGGAATGAAGTACTGATGTATGTTGCAACATGGATGAACCTTGAAAATGTCCTAAGTGAAATAAACCAGGCACAAAAGGCCACATATTATGAGTGCATTTATATGAAATCTCCAGAGCACAGAGGTGAAAAGTAGATTAGTGCTTGCCAGGGACTTGGGGGACAGGGAAACGAAAGTGACTTTTTACTGGGTTCTGAGTTTACTTCAGAGGAAAAAAAATGATCTGAAAGTATTAACAAATACATGGATGCACAACACTGCCAATGTATGATGTTCCATTGAATTGCACATTTACAAATGGCTAAAATGGTGAAATTTTAAAAGGTGTTTTCAAATATTTATATACATTGTCCTAATATGGACTAGGACTTTATCACTTAACCATATTGATTGGTGATGTAAACGTAAGTGTTTAAACTTGAAATACCCTGCAACTGCTGGACACATACATGCATGCGCGCGCACACGCGCACACACACACACACACACACACACACACGGCTAGAGAATACAGCAAGGTAACATGTGGTTCAGTAAATTCTTATGAAATTTCCATGATCAATTGGGCCATGTGCCTTTCATTTGGCAGTGAGATTTAATTTTTCTTTACTAGTTATCCCAAATGTAAACTGTTTTTAGCTACTATTTCCTTGTTCTATATATAAATCAAACGAACAGATGATATATCAAATAATGAATTCTTTTGTCTTTGGAAAAATCATGTTATGAACTTTCCTACTGTTAGATATCACAAACTACTGTGACTTTAAGAATTTAGCTGTACAAACCCTTAGAAAATTTGCTAAGCGTGTCCACTGGGTAGGAACCTGAATAAAAACCCTGAGACACAAAAACCCTGCTGTGTACCTGAAAGTGAGAGCAGAGTACACTGCAGGCAGTTGCGGTGAACTGACGGGAGAGGGCAGCAGCCAGCAGTGCTTAGTGTCTGGAGGCCATGTCAGTCCTGTGTTGCTTTTCCAAGGCCAGTAGGAAACCACTGGCAAAGTTTTTAACCAGGAGAGTGACGTGATGAGATCTGAGTCTGTAAAGCAGTGTTTTGCCATTATCAGGGTGAGATCACCAGTGAGGTGGGGGATCTGTGCTGCTCCTGGTGGGCTGCACTGAGAGAGCACAGCATAAATGAGGACGTTCCTACTGGGAACACAGGGTCTGCATCTGCTCAGGACGAAACACTGCCCAGACCCACCTTGGACTCATCTCTGCTCTTTAGATCAGCTAAGGCTGGGAGACTGAGGGACAGTCTCAGAAACAGTTCCAGAAAAAGAAAACTGCAACCAAAAGGAAAGGCATATTTTTCTCCCAGTTGGGGAAGGCAGTGAAGTGGCCTAGGGGATTGGACTGTCAGGGAGAAACGTGTATTTCCCGATTTGGGGGTTAATGGTGGTTACCTGGGAGAATGTTGCTGCTGTAAAACACATAGGAGTACTTACTGTGAAGTAGAAAATCTCTCACAGCAATGACGCTGGGGACTCTGACGGCAGGACAACGAGTACGCTGTGCTGCGATTGCACATTCCCTGGAAGTATGAAATTAATGGAAGGAAACTACATTTATAAACAACCATATCAACACTGTGTCAGTAAGGCAGAGAGGACACCAAACTCCCTCACAGAGGCTGAGCGAGACCCATGTCCAGCTCAGCACAACAGTGCAGCCAAGCGCTGGGGTGAGAGTCTGATACCACATCCGTGTGGAGAGGCCACCACGTGGTCGTCACATCTGTGGCCATCACATCCTGGGCTGGGGGACCTCGGTGTGGTGGAAACTGTGGATTCCCCATTTCCAAATTTCTACACGGAGCCCCTCCCGGGTCTCTGAGGCCCAGCTGCCCCTGGGCAGGTGGCTGTGGACAGGAAGACGGTACCCCCAGGGCGGGGACAGATCTCACTCACCCTCAGGGCCTCAGGTCTGCATACCGGAAGGTCTCAGTCACTATAGCCTCAGGTCTGGGGATGGGCAGGCCTCACTCACTCTTGGGGCCTCTGTTCTGAGAACAGGAAGGTCTGAATCACTGGCAGGGACGCGGTAGTTTCAAGTGACATGGCACCTGGGGGCTGTGCTAATGGAATGAAGCCGCGGCCTCTGATGCAGGGTGCGGCAGCCCCGCCTCCTCTCACGCATGGCACGTGGCCTCCCCTCTAATTCTGGGAGAGGCAGGACCCTTCTCTCATGCAGGGCAGGCGGCCCCTCCTCCTCTCACGGGTCCTCTAAGGCAGGACACCCATGGCCCCTTCTCTCATGCCAGTCACGTAGCGCTCCGCCTCTGACACAGGGCTCATGGCCCCCCCTCCTCTTATGGAGGGTATGCGGCCCCTCCTCCTCTCACGCAGGGCTCGCGGCCCCCCCCTCCTCTCACGCAAGGCACGCGATCCCGCCTCCTCTCACACAGGGCACGCGGCCCCCCTCCTATCACTCAGGGCATCTGGCCCCCCCTCCTCTCCGGCAGGGCACATGGCCCCCCCTCCTTTCATGCAGGGCACGTGGCCCTTCCTCCCCTCACGCAGGGCACGGGACCCCACTTCCTGTCACACAGGGCTCCAGCCCCCCTCCTCTCACGCAGGGCTCACTGCCCCGCCTCCTCTCACGCATGCACGCAGCCACACCTCCTCTGATGCAGAGCACATGGCCCCTCCTCCTCTCACGCAGGGCACTCAGCCACGCCTCCTCTCACGCAGGGCTCACGGCCCCTCCTCCTCTCACGCCTCCCCATGGCCATGCCTGCTCTCACGCAGGGCACTCAGCCACACCTCCTCTCATGCCAGGCGCAATGCCAGAGGACATGATGGGCACTCCTCCCCCTGCTGGCCATCATAGAAACTGCAGCCCTCCCCACTCATATAGCAAGATGGGAGGTCCGCCCCCTACTGGCCAGTGCAGGCACTGCCGCCCTCCGTGTTCACGGGGCAGGGCGCAACTGCCCCTCCTCTCTCGCGCAGGGCTGGGCAGCCCCACCTTCCCCAGGCAGGGCGTGGTGGCCCTACCTCCTTGACGCAGTGTGCGGCTGCCCAGCCTCCACACGCAGCGCGGCGTCCCCGCCTTCTCTCATGCAGGGCATGGCGGCCTCACATCCTCCACATAGTGTGCAGCTCCCCCTCCCCCAATCCCCTCCATGCATCGGGTGGCGCCCCGCCTCCTTGACCCAGTGTACAGCTGCCCCGCCTCCACACGCAGGGCATGGCCGTCCCGCCTCCTCTCATGCAGGGCACTGCGGTGCCGGGTCCTCACGTGCAGGGCATGTCACTCGACGGCTGGACTGGCAGTTCTCCCCCTGCTGCCCAGGGCAGACACTGCAGCCTTCAGCACTCACAGAGCAGGATTACGTGTGTACGTACACGTATGCACACAAGCACATGTACGTACAGATGTACACATACATGCAGACACTGCAGCCCTCGGGGCTCACGGGGCAGGACTGGCGGTCCACCCCCTGCTGACCATTGCAGATACTGCAGCCCTCAGCACTCAGAGCAGGACAGGAGGTCACCCCCTTGCTGGCCGTCCTGGGCACTGAAGCCCTTGGCACTCATGGGGCAGTGGCAGAGATCACCCCTTCTGGCAGTGATGCAGAATCAGTTAAATTCCGAGTTCAGTATATTGAGCACCACAATTTCGAAATTCAAACTCAGATGGCCTCATCGTCCTGTGTCTTTTAGAAAAATGGTGAGGCAGGAAACAATTAAGTGGAAAACATATAAAATGAAATAAGTGTATATGTAAAATTTACAACCTACATGAAAATTCATTCAAAATCATCCTCAGACTTAAATTACAATGCAAAACTATAATGATTCTAGAAGAAAGCATACAAGAAAATTTATATGGCCTTGGGTTTGGTGATAAGGATAGCAAAATCTGATCCACAACAGAAAAAAATAATAACATGGCTGTTATAATATTCAAAATTTATACTCTGTGAAAGACCAAGTGCAGAGAATACAAAGACAACCTTCAGAATGATAACAAATATTTTCAAAATACGTATCAGAGGAACAAATCACATTCAAGATATAAAAAGAACTCTTAAAACTCAACGATAAGAAGACAAAAAACCCCAATTAAATAGGGTAAAGATCTGAACAGACACCTCACCAAAGAAGATACATAGATGGCAAATAATCATACAAAAAGATGCTCAACATCATATATCATTAGGGAATAGCAAATTACAACAGTGAGATACCACAGCCCACCTGCTAGAATTAGTAAACTCTAAAAAAAAGGACAAACCATTGCTGGAGGAATGACAGGAACTCTCATTCATTGCTGGTAGAATGTGTAATGGTACAGTCACTTTGGAAGACAGTGTATAAGACTAGAATATGCCACCCCAAGATATACCTCTTTTTTGTTGTTGTTATTGTTCTGGACAGGGTCTCTGTCACCCAGGCTGGAGTGCAGTGCCACGATCACAGCTCACTGCCACTTTGAACTTCCAGACAGGAGCAATCCTCAGCCTCCCAAATAGCTGGGACTATAGGCATGAGCCACCACATCCAACTAATTATTATTATTATTATTATTTGCATAGATGGGTTATCGCTATATTGCCCAAGATATTCTGGAACTCCTGGTCTCAAGTGAGCCTCCCACCTTGGCCTCCCAAAGTGTTAGGATTACAGGCATGAGCCACCATGCCAAACCCAGCATAAGGACTATTTTGAGCTGATTATTTCGAGACACTACAGACACAGAAGAAGTTCTAAAAACAGAGTACAAGTTATCTTTTTGTAAGGAAAATTTACATCTATAAAGCAAACCTACCTTCATTTCTAAAGGTGTCTCCCTCTCATACCAAAAAGAGAAGAATGACTAAATCATGAGAGATTGTTAGCAATGCAGAAAGCACCACTTAAATCTGAACAATAAACCTTGCTCTTGTTTACCTTGCTTTTCCTGGTTACCTGCCCACTACTGGCCCCCACAATACCCATTCTTTCTTTGTTTCAGTTGAAGATATAGTATATAAGCCTGAACTCAAAGCCACCTCTTGGAGATTTACTCATTTTTCCTGGGAATTTCCTATGTATACACAAAGAAAACATTACTCAGTTATACTAGTGAAAGCATAGTAATGTAAGCTAAAACAAAATCCCAAGCCCTATGCAACTGAAACGACACCCTCTTTGTCAAGAAAACCTCAGAAAACCCTTAAAACTGAGTTCCAGGAGTTTAGATACAATTGACCAGCACTGATGTTAAAAAAAATAAAATCAGAGATCATAAGACTAACAAAACAGATTTTTTGTGACAGGAAGATACTACATTATTAACAAGACCCAATCCCTAACCCTAACACTAACCCTAACAACCATAACCCTACCCTAACAACCCTAATCCCTACCCCAACCCAAAACCCTAAACATTTAACCCTAACCATAATTCCTATCCTTAACCCCTAACCCCAACCCTAACCCCTAACCCTAAGCCCTAACCCTTATTCCTAACCCTGATCATAATACCCTGACCCCAATCCTAATAATCCTAACCCTAAACCCTAAATCCCATAAACCAATCCCCAATCCCAAAACCCCAAGCCCTAACCCTAACATTTAATCCATAACCACCAACCACCAAACCCCCACCCCACCCCACCCCACCTCCTACCCCCTACCCTCACCCTAAACCCTCCCACTCAGCCTCACACTCACCCAGATCCCAACCCTAAACCCTAAGGGCAACTCTAATCCCTAAACTCTAAACCCTAATCCCTAACCCCTGACCCTAATGCCAGCTCCCAATACACAAACCCCAAATCCAACCCTACCCCCACCTCGTACCTACACCCTAAACCCTATACCCTAAACCATCACCCTCACCCCGACCCGACCCCTACCCCTAACCCCGATCCCAAGTCTGATCCTAACCCAACCACAATGCTAATCCCTAACCCCTAACTCTAAGCTAACCCTAATATTCTAACTCTAAACTTAACCGTAACCCCCAACCCTAACCTTAACTCTAATATTCTATCACTAAACCTAATATTCTAACCCTAGCTTCCTAACTTTAACCCCCAACCCTCTATCCCTTACCCCTCCCTTACACAAATCCTAACTCTAACCCAGTGCCCCTAAACCTAACTGTAGGCCTATCTTTAGCCCTCATCCTAACCCTAAACCTCCAACCCTAACTCTAACTACCTAATCCTAAATCTAACAGTAGCCCTCATCTTAGCCTTAATCTCCTAACACTATTCTACCACTATGCCATCCTCAACCCCAATCCAACCCCTATACCGCTAACACTAACCCCCTGGCTGCGCTGAGGCAGCAGCACTGCATCCTCTGAGCAGGGCAGGACGGGTGGTCCACCCCCTGCTGCCGTCGAGGGCACTGCAGCCCTCAGCACTCACAGGGCAGCGGCCACAAATGCCCCTTCCTGGCTGTGCTGCAGAACCAGTTAAATTTCAAGTTCAGATTATTCAGTGCCAGGATTTGAAAATTCAAACTGAAATGTGCTCGCTATCCTGTGTCTTTTAGAAAAATGATGAGGGAGGGAACAATTAATGGGAAAATATAGGGAATGAAATCACTGTAGACATAACCCTTATGATTTCCACAAAAAATTCACTCAAAACACTTCTCAGACTTAAAATGCAAAAATATAAGGATTCTAGAAGAAAATTTAGGTGATCTTGGATTTGGTGATGAGTTTTAACACACACACCAAAAGCTGATCCACAGCAAAAACATAATTAATTGAATGGATGTTATAGCATTAAAAATGTATACTCTGTGAAAGACCATGTTCAGAGAATAAAAACATAAGCTTCAGGCTGATAGGAAATATTTGCAAAATACATACCTGGGAAAGAATTTATCTTAAAAATATACTGAGAATTTTTAAATTTCAATGATAAGAAGACAAAAAAAAATTAAAAAGGGGTAAAGATCTGAACAGACACCTCAACAAGGAAAATATAAAGATGGCAAATGATCATACAAAAAGATGTTCAACATCATATGTCATTAGGGATAAGCAAATTACAAAAATAATGAGATAGTGTGGCACACCTTTTACAATTGCTAAACTCTAAAAACGTGGCAAACCACTGCTGCAGGAAAGACAGGAAATCGCAGTAACTGCTGGTAGGATGCATAGTGGTACAGTCATTGTGGAAGACAATGTAGGAGACCAGAATATGCCACCCCAAATATAACCATAGAATACCACAATATAACATCCCAAAATACACCTCTATTTTTTTTTTTTTTTTTTGAGAGAGGGCCTTGTACCATCACCCAGACTGGAGTGCAGTGGCACGATCACAGCTCACTATAACCTCAAACTCATGCACTCAAGTGATCCTCAGCCTACCTAGTATCTGGGACTACAGACACATATCTAAATAGTCTTCCAGCTTTCTGTGGATCAGGAGTAAAAGAAAAATGTGTTCAGTTAATTACGATGGGGAAAAGTGTGAGGATTTCCAGGAAATTTCTGAAAAGTAAAAGTAATGAGAGAAAACTTACCAGATTTTGAATGTGTTAAAAATAAATAGTATACATAGGAAACAAAATGATGATGATTTAAGATAGCACGTACTGAGTATTGACTCTAATTATTCCAATTGCTCGAAGAAAGAGGTCCTATTATTATTCCCATTTTACCAAAGAGGAGAGAAGCAATAGGGATGGTCAGTAAGTAACTTACCCAAGGTCACATTTGCTATGAATCAAGTAACTGAACTGGGAGCTCATCCCATGTAGCCTGGTCCAGAAGGCAATAGAACATCTAGAAACAGTGGTTAAGGATGCCTTAGAGCAGCATCTAATATCCCATCACACAGGGGGAAAGGAGAGACAACTATATCTCCAACAGGCATTGATTAGTTACGTTTTGGCACTGCTTTCTGTTGGAAAGATCTAGCCTTAAAAAATTTAGCCATTAAAAGTGAAGCTTATAAACTTGTCTTGATTTAGAACACCTAGAATTTAAACACTGAGGTGCTGAACTTAAGATTGTAGACACTTTTTTTTTAGGCTAGCCTAGTAAAGTAGGGGGAGTGGAGAAGGAACAGGGAAATCTATAACTGGTCGTGATCAATTAGTTGTAAACACCATTGTACTCGGACCAGCCGAAAATGTAGACTTTTGTGCTCACTTCAGCAGCATATTTTGTGCATAGCAGCACAAAATTGGAATGATGCAGAGAAGATTAGCATGGCCCCTGCATAAGGATGACATGCAAATTAGTGAAGCATTCTATATTGAAAAAAAAAAAAGTAGACTTTCAAGTCTAATGGTTAAGGTAGGCCACTGTGGAAAGTGTTTCAAAATCTGTTCAAAAGCTGATTGGAAGGCTCAAATAAAACAATGTTGGTATTCAGTAACCTCTTGCTTGGGACATATTGAGTGTTCAGCAAATGGCAGCCAAAAGAAAAAAAGTAACTGATTCTATAACAATGAATTATGATCATAAAATTTGTTGAATTCAGTCAAGTTTGTGGGCACATACCTATAGTTTCAGCTACTTGGAAGGCTGACGCAGGAAGAGCGCTTCAACCCAGGAGTTCAAGGCCTGTGTGGGCAATACAGCAAGACCCCCATCTCTAAAAAAATAAAAATGCATAACATAAAAAATTGTTGAATTCATTTAAATTTATTAATGTAGGGACTTTGACATTTTAGATTCCACTGAGTTTTTAAATTCATTGGTGCTTAATAGGTGAAGAGCGATCAGGAGCATTGTTCTATTCTCGTTTATGTCTAGGACACACCATCTAGTCATCCTAGAGAAACAGCCTGTGACTGCATTTCCAGAAAGGTTTCATTGTAAATGGGAGAGTTTAATTTGAGGTCTGCTCTCCACCCTCATCAGGGAGGCTCAAGCCTCAGGACACTTGGGCAGTCAGGACTGCTTGCCCCAACCCTGCTGTCCTGTCTTCTCTTTCCACTCCTTGAAAACAAATTTAAAAATAGAAAACTGGAAATTTATATTTTATAAAAATTACGAAATGTGGATAAACAAAAAGATGAAAATTAAAGTGTCCAATAAAAATACTAAAACAAAATAATGATTCCATCACCCACGGGGGCAACCAGGGTTTAATAATGTAGCATACATCATTTTATCTCCACTTCCAAATGGACTCATATCACTCAAACTGTCCTGTAACACAGCGATCCCCAACCTTTTTGACACCAGGGACTGTTTCACGGAAGACAATGACGGACGGGGACGGGCGGGGTCGGGAAGCAGAGCTGAAGCCGTAATACAAGTGATGGGGGGCGGCTGTAAATACGCTCACCCGCCGCTCACCTCCTGCTGTGCGGCCCTGTTCTTCAGTTTCGTGAAGACAATTTTTCTGGACGGGGGTCGGAGGAGGGGCGGGCAGCGGAGCTCCGAGACCCGGTCACTACAGGCTGCGGACCAGCACCGGTCCGCGGCCCAGGTCTCGGGGACCACAGTTGAAACAGACCGTTTTTCCTGTACAATGTATCATTACCATAAGTCGGTCAGGAAGCATTCTTCCTCAGCATAATTCAAATCACCTTCCAAGAGCCCATCCTCGGTGCGAATCACGGTTTTCTTAGTAAATATTCCACCAGACACTTAGATTGTGTCCAGATTTTCCCTGGAACAAACACCGAAATGTTGACCTTTCGGCCCAAGTCCTCTGCATACGCTTATGCATAAGCTACGATGTCAGAGAATTTTTTTTCTTTCCAATTAGGCCTTGGCCGCCCTTTAAAAGCCAACTCCTGTCCTCTAGCCCTTGCGTTCCCCGAGCACCATGGGCGCATGCTGTGTAAGCACCGTATGGAGCCGAGAGCGCCGCGCCCAGCGAGGCCGGACCGCGGTGGAGCCAGGGAGCCGGCGCTCTGGTACCCCAGCCCGCTCTAGACCAGGCGGGCGGACGCCCAGCCGCGCCCGGCCCACTGCACCCCGACGCACAGGCCCGGGCGGACGGCTGTCGCGCTGTCCCGGCGCCGCCTGCAGGCCCGGCGGCCCTTCCTGCTCCGACGTCTGGACTCTGCTGGTCGGGCGTGTCGCCTCGGCCCGCGCTGCAGAAGCCCCCCGGGCAGGAATGACGGTGTCCGCCCCACGCAGCTGCGACCCCAGCCCGACTGTGTCTCCGCGGGGCACCGGGGCGGGCGGGGCGGGATCAGTCTCGGGTCACAGCTCGCTCCGGCTCATGCCGTGGCGCGGCTGCGTGGCGCCCCTCCCTCGCCACCCCGCACCGCCCGGCTCCTTCCCGGGCTCCTCTGACCCTGGACCTCGGGTCCCGCGGAACGCTCGACCCCCCAGAGCCTCCCAGGTCCTCAGGAACGCCCCGGACTCCTCGGACCCCAGATCCCACGGAGCCTACTGCGTTCCCCCGCGGACCCCTTCTGACCTCCCCGCGTTGGGGGGCGCCCTGGGTGACTGGAAGCAGGCCCCAAGGCCGCATCTTCAGGCGGGGCTTCGCGGGGATTGGACCGGCCCGGATACTTTGTAGCATCCTCGCCTTCCGCGCCGCCCAGTGGCGCCGGCCAGCCGAGCACGTGCGCCGAGCGCGGAAGTGGCTGGCACCGCGGGCCTCGGGCGCGGAGAGCTGAGCCCCACGGAGCCGCCGCGCTGAAAGGTAGGCCTGCCGGGCCGCGGGTTGGGGGCGCTGCCGCAGAGCCACCTGCCCGACCCGTCCCCTCAGTGCACAGGCCCGGGCGGGCCGGCGTCCCCGTGGGAACCCTTTCCCTTTCTGAGTTGGCATGGACCCAGGCCCTGGCCTTCTTCCCGCCCCTCCCAGAGCAGGGGAAGGGGGGTTGGCGCTGGAGGAAACCCAGTCCTGAGGGGAGCCCACCCCTTCCCTCTCCGTGGAAGCCCCAGGGGTCCAGGGCCTCCTGCCAACCGTGGCAGTTAGAAATGCGGAGCCCCAGGTCGAGTCAGGACCCGGTGGCGTAGACGAGATAGCGTCCCCCTGGTGGGCGCATGAGAGCAAAGGAAGACCTGATAGGTGATACAGAGAAGAAAGAACCAGAAACGGAGGCTATTCCTGCCGCCAGGGAATGTGCAAACTGGCCAGTTCTTTGCGGTTCTGCAGATTCTTATATGACCCTTTTGGAAAGCAGTTTGGAAACATCTTCTAAAAACGTAGATGTCCGTACCACACTACCCTTAACCCTCACTTCTAGAAGGGTATTCTACAGAAATGAGTTCGGTCGTGAACGAAGGTATCTTGTTTGAAAAAGCAGTCACTAGCATGCTGCCTAGACACCCTCAGGTGGGGACCTGTTTAGACCACTCTTGGTCCCTTGTTTCATGGGATACTTTGCAGGACCGAGCACATGGACGCCAAGATATGCTTGTGAGGCTAGTCAGATCAGGTATTGGCATAAGCAGTCTCTGCTGTTAAACGTGAGTGCATGTATCTCGCAGATGCCAGGGACCTCTGGGGAGCCTACACACAGGCTCTTGCCCTGCAGAGCCCATGGGGGCAGTGAGAGGAAACATAATCACAACTGTGTCAGAGAGTGGAGGAAACAAAATCTGAGGAGAGATGGGAGGAACAGGGTGGGGGCTTTGTGGACAGGGCACCAGGGGGCCAGACAGGCTCAGAGGAGTGAGACACACTGTTGCAGACAGCACCCAGCTCGGCGCCTGGTACACAGTCAGGTTCATTAAGGACTAAACTATCTTTGGAAATCAGAAGGAAATTCTGTGGGGTGTGTGATACCACCCTGCCTTTTCTCAGGTGAGCTCTTGTGATTCCAACCTTACAAGTGTCCTGGGCATGAGGGTCATGGTATCACTTGCTTTGTGGAGTTGGTTCCAGGATTGATCAGCTGAAAGGGATGGTGGATGTTGGCCATTCTCATAAGTGTTCTCTGTGTCAGCAGAGGGGCTTCCACCTCACGTAGGATGCAGCGCTTCCTGACTCTGCTGAGGAAGCATGAGGGCCCCTGCCCACCCCCTGCCGAGCTGGTGACCCTCGTAGGCAGGCTGTGCCGGGACCTCCAGGATGACCTTGCCCAGGCGCAGCCTTTGGTCACGGCCGTTCTGGACAGCCAGCTCCGCCTGTACCTCCTGGACAATGCAGACGTGGCCCTGGTGTGCGCCCGTGTCCTAGAGCAGCAGGAGCAGCAGCAGGCAGCTTGCCGGCTTCTCGAGGTAGGACTGGTCTGCAGGGGTGGGTGCGGAGAGGGATGGCGATGCCTCCTCAGTAGCCTCCACCACGCCCGGCACCACAGAAGTGCCTAGAAGTTCGCAAGAACTTGCTGCCTGAGGCCCCCATGCCAGCAGTTACAGGCCAACCTGGGGCCACAGAGACACCTCATGTGCCAGGTGAATGAAGTTGCAGAAAGGGCCGCAGGGATCACAGGGGAAGCGGAGGCCGTGCATCCTCATCCGTCTGCAGAGTCCAGTCAGGAGGATAGCGGAGCTGTCCCCGAGCACAGGGAGGGAACCTTTGTCCCACTCAGCTCAGAAGATGCTGACTATGTGAAGGGCCAGCCCTGCTGCCAGGAAACAAAAATCTTCACTTAAGGCGCGGGTCAAACGTCAGATCCTCGAATCACACTGTGGGGTTCTACTAATTGTTGCTGCACCTCTTGTTTGCTGTCGGCCAAAAGCGAATTATTAGACTTCCCCTTACCATGTGCTCCATACCCGCAAGGTGTAGCCGAGAGCTGTGCTCATCTCATGTGTTCCCTGGGAGGGTCGAAGGGTTTAAAGGCAGAGGCCCACTCACAGCTGGCATGAGTGTGTCCACCCATGGCCTGTGAGGAGACCCATCTGGCCCAGAGTCACACTGCTGAGCTTGGTGAGGATTGCAGCACTGGCCATCAGACTCACATCTGTGAGTCACATTTGCACTTTGCAAATCAGTGGATTTGAACCCAGACCCCTGCTCTTCACACAGACATCACGCCTTTCCAGAGGTTGGGTTGCTTTGGGATGGCAGATACACGTCCCCACAGCATGCAAGGGGGGAAGCAGCCCGCCAGAGCTCAGCAAGCTCTTTTTGGCAGGGGTGCCAGGTGCCGGGAGGCAGCCAGGAGCTGGTGCAGCTCTGGAACGACATCCACTACCGTCTGGCCATGAAGAGGCTGGGCGTGACTGTGCTGACCCCGGTGCAGAAGTTCCGCTGCAGGAAGAGGTACCCCATTGACATTTATTTGTGTTTACTCCATGGGGTTCCTGAGGGATTGGGTGTACTATCCTAACCCCAAAGGGCTGAGGTAAAGGAGAGGCAAGGAGATTCAGGGAGGAAACATCAGATGAAGCAGTAATAGTCGCTGCATAATCAGCTTAATGTGACTTCAGAGGCTAGAGAAAGTGGAAGGGGTGGGGTAGAGCTGGAGGACTTGCTGATGGGCTGGATGTATTAGGGAGTAAAGCAGACTCCAGGACTCTTGGCCTGCGTGGAACCACCAGTGTTTCTTTACTGAGGTGCACCGGGGTCAGAGAAGGCTTGGAGAGAGGAGGACCAAGTTCCCTTTGGGATGTGTCATATGTGAGATGCATTTTAGATGTCCGTGCAGGTGTTTGGATATCAAGCCTTCCACATGCAGATGATATTTCTTTATATGTCACATTTTTCTTATGAACACGTTCGAATCTACACAACAGTATAGAAAACCCTGGGAGGGCGCAGAGAGAGGAGGGGTCTCCTCGTTCAGGGCCCGGATCCCTGGGACTTTGCAGCACAGAGCAGGGCAAGAAGGAATGAACAGCGAGAGGAGGGGACGTCCAGGGCTGCACATTGTTGAGAAGCTGGTGGGGTTGAGGGGTGTCAGGTGAGAGGAGGCCGGAGAAACAACCTTTGGGCTTGGCAAGAGGGTGAGCTAGGGAACAACGCTTTCAGGAGCGAGGTGCAGGGATCCAAGTGTGTTACGGAGATGAGGGGCTGGTGGTAGTGGTCCCAGATCATTCATTGAGAAGTTTTGCAGAGTCATGAATTGGCAGCTGAGAGGGAATAAGGGAGTCAGGAGAGGTCTGTGCTGAAGGTAAGTGATTTATAGGACGATTGCCAGCTCATAGGAGTGACTACAGGTACTGTAGGTGGAAACAGGGAATAAGTTCAAGAGTAAAGTTCTTAGTGAGGCAGGGGTAGGAACAAGTGTTCCAGGCTGGGCTGGGAGCCTCGCTTGCCAAGCGATTCCACAGGCATTTGGGGAGTGCAGGGGGCTGGCAGGTTTTGTGGGGGGACAGGTGACACTGCTCTTCTGATGACATCTCAGTGAAATAAGAGCCAGGCTGTCTGAGGATAGTGAGTCCTGGGAGGACATGTTGCAGGTGAGAGGAGAGGTTGGAAGGCTGATGTGGTTGGCAGGGAAATGGAACCAGAAGGCGGAGTGCTGCAGGCCTCAGAGGACTCACACCAGAATGGGGCTGACGGCCAGGACACCAGTGACTGACAGGAAGACACTGCATGGAAAAGTAGACTCAGGGTGGGGAACCAGGTCCTGAGAGGCCTATGCAGGAGCATGTCCTGCAGGAGCGTCCAGGGGCCAGGCAGACTGAGATGCACTCAGGAACACCATGAGGGCCCACAGAGAGGGCTCCTCACCATGGCCTGCAGATGTGCAAGGAGCCCCATGCGATCGTGTGAACAGTGTGTGTTGGGTGTCCATTTCTATGGAGAGAGATTGTAGTTTTCACAAACTAGAGGCACGTAGAGGCATCCCCTAGGAAGAGGCCCAGAGGACAGAGGGGACACTGTGTCACATTCCTCACAGGGCCCTGAGCGGGGAATGTATTTGGGAGGCGTCCTATTCTGTTACTGCCTCCTCACTTTCCTCATCCAGGAACCCCCCACCTCCCTCACTCTGCCCAGAGGGGCTGAAGAGCCGGAACTTCCCCAGAGAGGTTCGCCAGAAGCTGCATGACTTTGCTTCAGGGGTTAGCACCAACCCCAGCAAGGCCGAGAGGGTAAGAATGGACAAGAGCCAAGGGCCCGGGGGACATGCCCCCAGGGTGCTGTGGTCTCCGCCTCTCCTGAACTCCAGACAGGGAGCTCACTGACAGGCAACCCCCTTGGCTGTCCTGCATGCTACGCGAGGGTTTGGTCCTCTCATGCGAGATCACAACATTGTCCGTGCGTGTGGCCCTGCAGGTGCTCAGTCAGCACTTGCTGGGTGCCAGGCCCCAGGACGATGGCTGTGGGCATCTGCAGGCTGACACACTCTTCCACTGCACAGTGGTACTGTGCCAGGCACCGGCGTGTAGCTCCACAGGCCCTGCCCTCCGAGTGTGCAGGGCGAGGCCTGTTGTTCGAGTGGACTCACCCAGGAGGACGTGTGCGTGTGGCTGTGCAGACAGCCTGGCCAGGGTCCAAGCTGGCCTGGGATGGAGTTCATCCCAGGAAGTCAGGGCTGCGAGTCCAGCTCACGCTGACCACTTGGCCTTCTGAGCTCGAATGTTCCTCTGTTTAACTTCCCAAGCACCATCACTGCTGTCAGGCTGGGCTCCTGCCCTCTTTCTCGGTGGAAATGAGCTGTCAGAGCCACCTCTGCGCACCCCTGTGCTCAGTGAATGGAAGCACAGCTAGAAGTTTTGGTGTTTTGGGGCAGGAGAACTTGGCTTTGGAGACGAGCTTGACCACTGAGCAGGTGTACAACTGGTTTGCCAATTACCGGCGGCGCCAAAGGGCCCTCACTCAGCACACAGAGCCAGCTCAGAAGGAGGCCATGGCAGAAGACCCCAGTGTAAGAGAGAGATGTCCTGACCCCCTGCAGCCCTCAGGAGACCCTCACGTTGACTCTGGGTTTCTGGACAGGCCTCAGTGGTCAGGTGAGTGACCTGAGGGCCCCAGCCTGCTTGTGGTTGTGGGACTGATTTCTGACAAGAGCCAGGCCAAAGTAGGGTCACTGGTGTTACAGGGACAGCTGCCCCCTACCCCCTAGTCAGAGGGGAGTGAGGTCACAGAGGCTGAGGCCCAGGCAGGGCTGTGGCTGCCCTTGTGCACTTCCAGGCTACTGCGTGGCCAGGGCCAGGAGCTGGGCTGGAGACCAGGCCATCATGTGGCTATGGGAAGGGGGTGGGTGAGTAGATTCGAGAAGTGAACCAAGCACAAGGATTTGAGGAGTTTGGGGTTGGTTATTATGGATTATTTGTTGAGATCCAAGACAAGCTAAGGGACAAACAAAGAATACTGGGATGACCCAGTGATGACACCTTTTCCAGCTGGCAGGGCTGTTCTTACCTGCTGGGAAGGAGGCTGGGACTCAGAGCCTCATGAAGTCTCCCCTCCCATCTGATCTGCTTTCAGAGGGACATGAGGAAAATGGGCCCCCACAGTCTCCAGAGACCACCCAAGGGCCGTGGGAGCCGCTGGCCTTGGCCCCGGACTTTTCTGGAGATGAGACAATCTTGAAGCCACTGGCTCCCAGGTACTGTGATCCTCATGGGCCATGGGACCATCTCACCTGTTCCGTTCCCCTCCCTCCTCAAGTGGAGACCAGGGTGTAGAGTGGGCGTGGGGATGCCAGGGCCCAGACCCTGGCACTGGGTAGACCCCAGGGCAGGGGAAGCCACCAGCAAGGAGCTCACACTGAGGACTGGAGGGGGAGTGGGGAGCAGGGAGCAGCTTCCTCTGATCTCACTTGCTCCCTGCAGCCTGACTCAACAGCTGGATTCATTGGATTCTATATTGGAGAGCGGGGGTAATAGACTTAGAAGGAAAAACATGCAGACCTACCACATAAAGACAGACCCAGCTGTCATTTTGGTTTGTTTCTAGTATTTTGTCTGTTTTGCATTTCACTGAATTACTAATAGCCAACACCTCTCGAGTTCCTACTACATACCTGTGCTATTGGAGCATTCTCCCCGCACTCTGTGCTCTTCCTATGATGAGGCACAAGCTGACGTCAGGGTAAGGGAAATGCATGCTGGGTAACCATGGTGCTGGGTCCACGCAGCTCAGCCCACAGCTTGTCTGACCATCACACCATGAGCACTTATCCTCCTCCGTTTCCATGTACCGTTAGGACAGCAGCATCTCTCCTGACATCCCCTCTGCCTGGCTCATATCCAGGCTCGGCACGACCCAGGCATGTGACCCTAGGCAGGTACACGTGACCTCTCACCTGTGAAATAGAGATGGTGATAGGACCCAACACAGGGGTTGTTGAGAAGGTTAAGGGGAGATGGTTAACAAAATTCTAGGAATACCATTTTGGACATAGTGAGTATTTGTGGAATATTAACTCTTTAAATTATTATCCGCTGCTACCTTATACTCCTTTAGGATCAACTGTGAATTATTCATTCAACTATTAGGCTCTCGCTAATCATTTTTAGGTTTCAGTACTGAAGAACAGTACATCGTTGAAGGTTGTGGTAAATAAGCTGCTAATGTATTTTAGGTTTTCAGTAATAGTCTTTATTAAGTGTCACCAGGAGCCAGGCCTATCAGAACTCAGCCCTAGCTAGTCCTTACAGCCCCAGGGAGAACCGTGAAGCCAGTGTGATTAGTAGTGTAACAGGCCCTACAGCCTCCAGTAGCTGAGTTGAGACAAGAACCCACATTCTCAAACTTGACTAGAGTCCCCTCCCAGGCGCCGACGCCCCAGCCTGAGGGAGCCTCTTCCCACCAAGGCGTGGTGTTCACGTGTCCCCCAGGTCTCTGCAGGGTGGAGAGATGTACCAGGAGGGGCTCAGCCACAGTCCTGAAACCCTCCCCTCCATCTGCTGTGGCCCTGGCCTCTGCCCTCTGGCTGCTGGCAGCGACATGGTGGACCCCTCTCTGGCTGCCCCCGAATCGTGGCTGATGTCCCTTGCACTGGCATCCTCCAAGGAAGTTTCCTTCCAGACTGAACAGCTGGTCCACAGTCATGGGCTGGACTTCATGATGTGCCCTGCAGACACCGCTATGACTGTGTCCATTGCCGCCCTTGGCAATCGCAGCCCTACAGGTGGGTCTGCTTTGTATAGTCTGTGAGTTTCTGCACCACATGCTTTGACTACTTGGGTCTTTCTGAGGGGGTGGAAGTGTGGGTAGGGCTGGGACTTTCTGCTTGAATCCATGGTGTTTGATTAGACCCGGAGCCAGTGCGGCCAGAAATGAGACTCTTCCTAAAAACATCCCAGATTATTTCTCATTTATTTTATTTCAAAAAAAAATATATATATATGCACATAACTGGAAAATACGACAGTGAGGAAAGAGTTAAATAAAAAGGAAGCCGCCGCCACCCTGTGATCCCCACACCAGAGCAACAGAGAAGGGCTGAGTTTCTTAGACCCCCAAATGTTCTCCACCCGTAGCCCATGGAGCAAATATCATTATTTTAGTTTCTTTCCTAGTTATCATTGTTGCTGTAAGTACCTTTAAAGAACATATATTTGGATATGTATTTTTTTCATCTAATACAACAGAATCTTGTGACTTCTCACCTTCTAAGGAGGACAATGGCACTATGAATTTTCCTATATTTCTTACTATTCTATGGAGATATATATATATATATACACACATGGAGATACACATATATATATGGAGAGATATGTATGATCTTTCTTCCTTTTTGTTTTCTTGGAGTTTCTAATTGCCTTTCTTTTTTTAACGTTGGTTTTATCACATGCTTTACCCTACATCTGTGGTACCCCAGCCCCCAAGGCCGCGGCCCGGTACTGCTCTGTGGCCTGTTAGGAACTGGGCCACAGCCGGAGGCGAGCAGTGGGCAGGCGCGTGAAGTTTCCTCTGTATTGACGTATTTACAGCCACTCCCCATCACTCACATCACCGCCTGAGCTCCACCTCTACCCCCAATCCATGGAAAATTACCGTCTATGAAACCAGTCCCTGGTGCCAAAAAGGTTGGGGACCCGTGTTACATCTTCCAGCATTTCAAGCATTCCTTCTCAAAACTCGCTGCTAGGGTCCCTCCTATTCCCGCTCCCTCCAAGTGATGTCTTTCTAGGCCCAGGCTGCAGCTGTGATCGCCAGAGCTCCCATAACTACTTCCCTGCATTCTCTGTAGTGCTTCCTGAAGTGTAAGTTTTGTTCTTTCTTTCTTTGACTCTTTTGTTTTGTTAGCAAATTTCTTCAATTAACTTTGCAAGAAAGATGCCCAAGAAAGGGTGCCTGCAAGATAAATTTTCTAAGTCTGTGCATGTCCTAAAAATGTCTCTGTTCTGCCCTCACATTTGATTAACAATTTGGCAGGGACAAAATTCTGAGTTGAAAATACTTTTTACCTCAGAAATTTGAAGACATTATATCATTTTTTTTGCAGCATTCAGTATTATTAAGTCAGATGTCATTCTGATACTTATTCTTTTGCAGATAACCTATTTTTACTTTTTGGGGGCTTTTAGGTTTTTTTTCTTATCTTGGTGTTCTGAAATTTCACACTTACGGTCCTAGGTATGGGTCTTTTAATTCATCTTGATGTTCAGCCTTCCACTTTAAAAAACAAAGTTTCCTTTAAGCTATGGGTATTTCTTGTAATATCTTTTCATAATGTCTTTAATAATGTCCTTGGTAAGTTCCTCCCTCATTTTTTTCAGTTCTCTCTTTAGAGCACAAATGTTATTTGGATGTTGGAATTCGGGGACCGATCTTCCAGAGAACTTGCCTTTTATCTTATATTTTCCTTTTTACTGTATGTAATTTGGGGATATTTCTTAAATTCTGCCTTCCAGTTTTTTATTTTGACAGTTGTACATTTCAACAGAATTTCAAGCCTTCTTTACTGATCTCTGAATTTTCCTTTCTTAATAGATCGTTACTTTCTATGATACAATATCTTATACTTCTCTGATGATCCTAATTAGAACTTTTTAAAAATATGCTTCATTTTCTGAAGGGTGGGCTATAGGGACCATGGATTCTGGACCTTCCTTGATTGACAAGGCCGTGGGGCCAGAAAGAGGACAAGAGCTGGTGCCTTTCTCTGGAGGCGACTTGTCAGTTGGATCGTGTTGGTCTTTTATTTATTGCTGTCGCTTTTTTTTTCCTGTTGGAGACTCACATTTGCCTGTCTGTCATTACCAATGAGACTAGAGTGGGGACGGTCACGGCTGACTTCACACTGGGACCAGGGGAGCTGGTCATCAAACCGAGGGGCCAGCACATGTGAGGGGCCATATTCTCTGAGACTCAGCAAGCTTCCTTCCTTGTTCTGTCTGCAGAAACCCCTGCCTTCAGGTTCGCTGCTGCTGCCTAGGCACCAGGAAGCTCTCCCTCTCTTTGAGTTCCTTGAGGACCTCAGCCCCTGCCCTACACCCAGCTCCCTGTCAGAGGCCCCATTGCCACGGAGCTGCACTTGCATCCCAGCTCTGCACAACTGTGCACACTGTGCTTGTGACTTTCACATCTCTGTCTCTCACAGAGAGAAGATATAACCCATTGCTGTCTTATGTTTGAACCAGAATGTCCAAATTAGTGCTCAAACTTTATTTCCTCTGCCTCAGAGTGTCCTTACGCTTCTGCAAGAAAGAGGACATAGAAAGCAGAGATTGAGGCATACACCAAATGGTCGAGAAGGTCCCTTTCACCCAGGAAGGTCCTGGGCGGCTGGCCTCCGGGCCAGGTGGTCCTCTGGTGGTCAGGACGGGGGGAACTATGAGCCTTGCCCCCAGGCCTGTTGTTTCCTGTTTGAGATCAGGGCCATCTCATGCTAGTTTTACAGCCTTGTAGACTCAAGGCAGAAAAGAACTTGCCTTCTCTGGTCACTTCCCTCCTAAATCTGTGTCAACCCAGAACTGACCACATCCACAGTAACTTGTCTTTAAATGTGAAAGATCTCCTGAGATACTCCATGGAACACTTTGAGAGAGAAAAAGTCAAAGGGCAAGAGAAGGTAGTGACAGCTTGCACTTCAGTGACATCTTGGGGAAACCTGAAGATCAGAGGTAGGAACGGCAAGTGCCAAGGGCTGGTGGCTGAAGCTGCTGTGCACCAGCCACAGGAGAAGGCCAAGGCTGCATGGCGCGTCCTCCCTCCTGCGAAAGGGGAGCTCACTGCAGGCTCCCAGTCTCTGGTGCTGGGGGTACGGGGGGTCCAGAGTAACAAAGCAGACTTTGAAGTCAGCGGGATTCAAGTTTGTTTGGGTCTCTGGAAGCCTGGAGTGGCCGTTAAGATTGAGGTTTGTGATGGTTTTTCTTCCTCAGACAGGGAGGCTGAGGCCCAGGGTCACAAGTTTGGTCCACAGGGTTCAGGCTGCTGGGATGGAGGCTGCATCCACCTCCCTCTTTGAGGTCTTGGTTGTGCCACACGTGGGCTGTGCTCCCTCCTGCCAGTGATTGTCCAATTTCGTTACATGCAGGATTTGCTGACCGGCCCCGCGGCACTCCCCAGAGCCCGCACCTGGAGGAGAGTCCAGGTACAAGCAGTGGACAGGCAGAGCCTCAGGCCGGCAGCTTCCTGGTGACACGGCCCCCACCGCAGGCTCCTGGATTCATCCTCCCCCAGAGGTAAGCACAGAGGGCCACGGACCAGACATGCTTTCTGCATGCTGTGAGATAGGGAAATGCCCAGTTTACGGACTTGCCATCTCAGACTGTGCAGGTTGAGTTCTTTCCTTATGGGTTTCTGAAAACTAGAACAGGCCCCCCTCCCACCAGCCTGCATCCAACAAAAAGAGGGTAGTTCTTCCCTCAAACAAAAGAGCAGACGTGGGCATACTGTTCTCTGGATGTGCTCAGGACTCACCCCTTCTTCCCCGAGATTGTCCTGGGCCGCAGCAGCCTCTTTCTGGCATCTTGTTTTCCCGAGACAAAAGCTTTTCATTTCTGAGCAGCATCAAGATCCTGACTTTATATTCCAAACTGATGTTTTAAAGGCTCTTGGGAGGGTCTTGAACAGCACAGATGAGCATTTGCTGTTGACGGCCTTGATGCTGTAGGCTGTCAGAAGAGAGAGGATGACGAGGGCCTTGGGCCAGCACAGCAAGCGGGAGCCTGCGGAGACAGAGGGACGGCGGAGTGTGACAGGCTGGTCTGGGGTCCTCTGGTGGAGGGACATCACCACCACCAATCACGCTCCAGTGGGATCCCCGTCCTATCCACATTAGGGGCTGCCGGGGGCAGAGCAGGTCCCCAGTGTACACAGTCTCCCTCATCTGGGGGCTGAGACCAGGTTGACTCGAAGCAGGTGCCCAGGGAGGGCAAAATTATGGGGGAACATGCAAGAAAAAGGGGAAATAGCCCCCAAATCACATGCTTTTAAGGAGCCAGACTGTGAAAAAGCTCCGCACCACACAGATGGACTCATTTTTACATTTGTGGCCTGGAGCTGAGATCAGGCAGGTACTGCCACAGCCACAGTGTCCCTGTGGCTCATGTGGCCTGTCCACGTGGCCGTCTCGACCCTTCCTCTCAATCCTCCAACTCTGATGCCTCCTGAGGACCTTGATGACTTCTATAAACACAGCTTCATCAAGGTGTGACTGGCACACAGTAAACTGCACGTGTTCAGACAGAACAGCCAGCAGTTTTCTCAGTGTGACTTGTGCATCTGCCACGAGGCCATGGCTGTGACGAAGGCCACAAGCTTGCCCTCCTCCCTTTCTTGCCTGTCGCCGCCTGGCCACCCCTGGGACCACAGATCTGCTTCTGTCTCTCAAGATTAGCTGCATTTTATAGAATTGGATGTAAATAGTCACACAGTGTGTACTCTGGGCTTTTTGTTTTGTCCTGGTCTAGCTTCTTTCACTCAGTGTAACTACTTCCCTGTTGTTGGGGTATCAATATTTTATTCCTACCTGGAGAGTCACCTTGTTGATGAGGTATTGATAGTTCAGTCCTTTTTGCTGCTGGGCCGTATTCCATGCTGTGGAGGTACCAGTTTGTTTACCTGTTCTCTTGCGGATGGGCACTTGGGTGTTCCTGGTTTGCTCAATGAAAAGGCTGCCGTACACACCTGAGCATGTGTAGCCGGCACACTCGCCCTGGTTTCTTGCACTGCATCCCATGGCAGGCAGGTGTCAGCCTTGTTTAGGAATCGCCACCGCCGTACTGAGTGGCCATGCCTGCCCATGCCGTGCTGCCCCTCCTGCTCTCCCCGATTTGGTCCTAATGGTCTTGTGTCTTCTCACCCCAGGCCGGTTCCTTCTTCACGATCTCCTCTTTCACATTTCTGCTCACCAGCTCCTCCGTGAGCCTGCCTGACGCCCTCCCTAGGGTTGCCCTCTGTGACCCACCAAGCGACCCCACTCAATGTGTAACAAACTCCCCTAAAACTATGTGTGTGAGGGCCCTGGCAGGGAGTCTGTTCGTGATCAGTACCAAGCACAGAGAATGGTTTCTGACGGGTAGGAAGACAACGAGGTAGGTCTTGTCACCCAGTGTCCCCGAGACAGAGCCTGTCCTGACATCATCCCTTTTCTAGCCCTCCAGAGCTGGCCCCAGCCCCGGCCACCTTCACTGGCCCTGTGTCTGCCATGGAGCTGAGCCAGCCTCTGCCCTCCAGCCAGGTGAGGCCTTCCTACCGGTGCTGTGTGTTTCTTTCTTAACCCCAGGACCCACAGCTCATGGCGTGGAGGAGGGCTCAGCTAGTGCCCTTGATTGAATAAACAGAGCAGAGCTGAACAGTGACAGGGATGACTCGTGGCTCGGCATTAGTGGCCTGGGACCTGGGGTTGGGTGCTGTGGGGCAGCATTCCCTCCAGGGTCCAACGTATGAGGGTTTGTACAGGCTCAGGAGGAGCCCAGGCGGGAAGGAGCTGGGCAGAGGCTGCCTCTGTGTGTAACACTGTGTTGGTCTTGCAGGTGCAGTGGCCTGACGGCCAGGACTCCTGCGATGCCTTCTGGGGAGCGAGGATGCTCCTTGAGTTTTCGGGGGGCAGCCTGGGCTGACCTGTCCCTCAGGGGTCAGGCTAGAAGCCAGGAGGAGCAGATGTGGATTATCTGGCCTTCCACACAGAGCTTTATTCTGAACAAAACACAGAGGTGCCTAGAGTCCCCCGAGGTGTTCTGCTAAGAAGCATTGAGAGATTCCTAGCCTCTTGCCGCTTGTAGTTTTGTTGGCAGCTCCCTGTACTGGGAAAGGCATTTGAGAATTGTTCATGAGATTGGAAGTCAGAGGCGGGTCTGTCTACTCCAGCAGCGATAGGTGAGAGTCCAGCCCCTGGGCAAGTTTGTGCAGCAAAAGCCTTTCTACCAAGAAGAGAATGTTCCACTGCTGGCTGCCTCCCCACCTGCCCACGCACAAGGCCAGCCTTCTCTACCCAGTGAACTTTGGGAGTGGGTCATGGGAGGTGTCCCGATGTTTCTGTCTGTCGGGCTTCTCCCTTGAGTGCTGGGAGGCAAGCCTGGTTGGGGACGGCCCAGGCAGGGGGAAGAGGGTGGATTTTCCCTCAGGTTGTAATTCATTGTGTTTGGGAAACAAATGTTGTATTCAATAAAAGTTTAGTATCTTGGACTCCCCTCCTTTAGTCACTTACCTGTCTGTCCATGTCAAGGTATAGAGGTTAACGACAGCCTTGGGTAGCATTTCGTGATGGGTGACACATTAATCCACTCGTTGGACCTTGGGACTGTTTCTAATGTGTCTGTTTCTCAAGCAGCAGTCAGGTGGGCATCCCTGTCCTCTTCCCTTCGCCCTTTACCTGGCTGTTTCCTCAGGGTCAATTCCTGGAAGCCAAATTTCTTGGTCAGTTGTGGTAGCTCCAGGGGTAGACTGGGGATTCTGGGGTGTCTGCGACTGACTCTGTGTCAGTCCTGCCCATCTCCGAGCAGGGCTGTGTGTGGGCTGGGCTGGGGTCAGCAGCCCTTGACCCAGAGGAACCAGACCCTGGCCCTACCCTCAGGAGTTCCGAAGCTGGCCTGTGAGAGATACAGGCACAGAGAACTTCCTTCCTGTAGGCTCAGGTATAACAGGATGGGGAGCCACAGCAGGGGGACCCAGGGTTGGCGGCAGGGGAAGCAATGGCACAGCCTCAGGGTCCTGCAACTGCAGGCCATTGCACTGCTCACCTGTGGCCTGGTGTGTCCCTGAAAATCCGAGGGCCAGGAGGAGGAGGAGGGCACTGGGACCAGCCTCCTGGGGGCTCTGATCTCCAAGGACATGCTGCTGGTAGGGTGTGCGGAGTGTAGGAGACAGCCACCGGCCTTCTGGGCACAGGAGCACCGGGGCCCCCACAACCCCCACCAGGCCAGCTTCCCCAGACTCAGAGGGTGGCAGCAGTGACTACTGTGCCTTGGGCTACTGCAAGGGATGCCACCCCTCGGCCCTCCCAGGAAACTCGCAGAGCCCTGGGCCCATCCCAGCCTTGGCCTGTGGCCTCTCCTGTGACCAGCAGGATCCAGAGACCCAACAAGGAGGAGCCTGGGTGACAGCTGGTCATAGAGGCACATGCTGCATGAGGACCCCCAGTGCATTGTGCTCCCTCCTGTCCTTGGCAGGCAGTGGGCCCAGCCCTGAAAATTCTAGAAGCCTGACTCGGCCAGCAGCATCCTGTCCATTTTGAAAATGGACTAAAGTCTCTGGAGCTGACCTTGGATTTGGTGATGAATTTTTAGATACAATACCAAAAACCATCCTGTGAAAGAAAAAAAATGGATAATGCAGACTATTGAAATGTCTACTCTGTGAAAGATCATGTTGAGATAACAAAAAAATAAGCCACAGATTGAGAGAAAATATTTGATAAACAATCTGAAAAAGGACTTCCATGCAAAATACACAAAGAAACTAAGACTCAACAAGAGGAGAACTAAATTTTAAATGGACACAGAAGCCAGGCGTGGTGGCTGTACCTGTAGTCCCGGCTACTCGGGAGGCCGAGGCAAGAGGATCGCTTGAGCCCAAGAGTTTATGGCTGCAATGTGCTAAGATCGTGCCACTGCACTCCAGCCTGGGTGATAGAGTGAGAGACTGTCTCTTAAATAAAGGGAGTAGGTAAAGATCTTAATAAACATATTCCAAACCAAGATAATGGAATTAATTTCTATTCTTAATAGTCATCTCTGGGTATTAAATTCCATCAAGTGATTTATCTGCACATTTTGAGATACTAATATGGCTTTTCTATTACCTGGTAGTATGGTTACATTAAAAGATTTCCTGATATTAAATCTTCCAAACACACCACTGTGTTTCAATTAATAGCAGTTTCAGCTGCATTTAACAGAACCAACTCTCCTCCCACTCAAAAAAGGAAAGATGGCTTAAACAAGATAGTTCATTTCTCTTTTGTGTACAAGATATTCAGATGTAGGTAGTCTAGGGCTGGTACAGCAGATCCATAGTTTTCAGAGAGACAAGTCACTCTGCTCTATTTCTAGCAGATGGGCTAAATCCTCAAGATGAATTTAGGGCCTAAGATAACTGCTGAATCTCCAAATATGTTTGATGTAGATGAAAAAGAGGAAATGTTCCTAGGCATAATGGAGCTTTCCAGTTATGTTTCCTTTTTAAGGGACCTTCCCATTAGACTTTCTCAACAACTTCCATTTCCATTAGTCAGAAATTATTAGCATGGTCACAATTAGCTACAAAGACAGGGGATAAATGTAGCCTTTTGAGTGGGCACATTACCATTATAAATACAGTGATTCTGTGGTAATGGGCAAAGGATATTGGGACCACTAGTCTGCTAACCCTAATTATATCATGACCTTTTGTTGTTGGCTATAATTCCATTCAAAATTTTAAAATCTATGTTCACAAATATGGCTTGAAAGTTACTTTTTCTCACAAATGTCTATTTCATGGGAAAGTTGTAAAATGTTGGGGTTATCTTTCCTTACAACTAAGACTATTCCTGAAAAGCCTCTGGAATCTTTCCTTTCTGACACTGGGGTAGGAACAGAGGGACTAGGTTATATATAACCTAGTCCCTCTGTTCCTACATGTGTGTATATATATATATATATATATATATATATATATATATATATATATATAAAGCCAGTGATTCACTTTCTGTTCATCTATTTTGCTTATTGTCTGTACATCAACTAATTTCTAAGTTTCATTTACATGGTAAAATATTCACTTCCCTTAAGAATATTAAGGCCTAATCCAGCATTATTCTTTCCCACAGTATTTGAGTGCCATCGTCAGTATTATGTCAACATTTCTGGCTACTCCTGAGCATGGTTGCATGTAGACTTTCATCAAACAAAACAAACCAAACTCTAACCAACCCTGGGTAGTAGTAAACTGAAACTTTCTCTTGTGAGTTTATTTGGTCTTCCTCAGTACCTTCACAGTAGAAATCAAGAAAAAGTACACTTTAACAACATTTCCCAGATTTAGGGAATATACTTTAGCAAATATCTGCAATTCTTTGTATATACAAGCTTTTTCTTCCCTTCTGTGAATCATCATTCTTCACCCAAGGTATCTTCAGACTGGATTCTGTATAATGAGTGGAACACAATACAAATTAGGCATTCAGACATTACTAAATATTTCCCATTCAAGGAAGAAACAGTTTCTTTGGGTAAGATCCGTGGTTCCTTAATAGAGTACAAAGTGGAGGTTGTTTCAGAAATATTTGTTGTGCTGAATTCTCGTATTCCTCTAAGAAGCCCAAATCTAATTGTCAGGGTCCCAATCTTTCAAGATTAATGCCCATTTATATGAGAAATTTGATGAAGTTCTGAAGAAAATATATTTTGTGAGAAAGCAACTTGAAGAATGACTTCTTACCACTCTAACGCTATAGCTACATGTAAATATTTCAGCTGTATCACTTAAAGTCCACTGAGTTGATACCCTTCCTTGAATTGAGATTTTGAGCTCATTATTTTCCATGCTATCCAGGGCCATCATCAGAAGCATTCACCACTTCACCACAATCCAGAATTCTCACTATGTTTGAAATTTTTCAGTAGCAACTTCTCCATTTTCATGGAGCCTCAGTGAGGATATGACAACAATTAGTTTCACTCATTATCATGGGACTAGTTTCTGCCATGGAATATGAATGGAGACTTCAAAGGTTTCGATCTTGTCTTGGGAAACAACCATTTCCAGATATCCATAAATCCTTGCAAGCTTCTGAATACACCTCCCACTCTAGCACCCGTTTCTGAAGCAGTCTGAATTACTAGCTGTAAACAACAGGAATGCATCAAACACACAATGTATTAAAAAGATAACAAGTAGCTCAAATTAAAAGACAAGAGAAGTAGGTTAAGAAAATGACAGTAACTAAAGCCATTCTGAAATATCTCTATAGAAATAACTACTTAATAATCATATCAAGATGTGACCATATAATAAAAGCTCAGTTTGTTTTCTGTACTTCGGAAATCCACTGTAATTGTAAAGTTCTACATGTCTCGGCCACACTTAGTGATCATGCCAAGTACTTGGAAGGACATCTTGAATGATGGTTCCGGTGTGGCTTCATAGACTGTGAGGGCGTATTTCTCTGAAAGGAAATAAAGACATTCTAACCAGTGAAGGTAGAACAGATTCCAGGCTACACAAACAAATGAAATGTGCACCATATTAGTTCCTATAACTAACACAGTAGCTTCACAGACTGTTTACACAGGGTAGAAAATAATAGGAGAAAATGTTTGTAGCATTGAAATGTATGTCTAATAAGCTATATTATTCTAGTAACAAGTTGCATTTGGTAAGAAGAAACAATGTTGGTATTCACAGTAGAAATCCCTGGCATTCTATCTACTAATTTATTTCACATACAGCATTCACAAGTAAAATGTCAAAATATGCAAAATACATACTATGTGGTGTATATCTAAGAAGATATCTAAATACCCTTGTAGGTCTTAGGATGAATTCCTTTTTGTTAACCTAATTATTAAGTTTATCTACATACTAAAATAATCTTTACCTTCTATAAACATTTATAGTTGAGCATTTTCTCCAATATTTTCCTAAAACTGGAACACCTGCAACATAATTTCGTGAAATAATTTCTGTAAGACATTTCTCCAAATCAAAACAATAGGTGTTTTTAAAATGAACCCTGATATACGATGAGGCGAACATTCCTGCTGAGGCTTACCCTTATTTGACACATAACAGATCTTCCCTACTACCTTACTATTTTTTTGCTAGGGGTTTGTTATTTTTAGATGAAAACTTCCCTTATAGCATGATTCCTAAGAGATATGAACTTCTGATACCTAAAATGTTTGTAGTTTTGATAATTCTGCCATTCACTGGTTCTGTGATTTCTCTCTTTAAAATGCCATTTAAAAAACTATGAATTTCAAAGGAGTCTATTCTATTTCCATTTGCTCCATGAAGTTTCCTCTTTGTGAAAGTGACCATATATTAAAGACTTTCCAACATCTATTTCATTTCTATGGTTCTTCACCTGTATAAACTGTTTAAAAAGGTATGAGTTGATGCTGAAAATTTATAAAAGGTTTGCTAAATTCACAGGATTCCCATGTACATTTTATAATATCTTTCTGCATGTAAAGAACAGCTTTCTGTGCATGCCTTTGCCTATGCTGTGTATTCACCAAGTTTCTGTTTGGTATGAGTTTTATAGAGGATAAGACATTTCCATTGACAGAGTTTCTCTTCCATATGATTTTGTTGGTAACTTCTGGAAGTCAACTTTTAAAAGTTTCACACATTTAACTCATCAACATGCTTGTCATCTACATGAATTCTCTGATGCATAATGAGCTGTGACTTCCAACAAAAGGCTTTCCCACAGTCAGGACATTTACAAGGTTTCTCTCCGGTATGTGTCCTCTGATGTGCACTGAGAATTGATTTCTGAGAAAAGGTTTTTCCACATTCATTACATCCATAGGGTCTCTCTCCTGAATGAGTTCTCTGGTGTACAATGAGCTGAGATTTCCTAATGAAGGCTTTTCCACATTCACTGCATACGTAGGGTTTCTCCCTTGTGTGCATTCTCTGGTGTACAAAGAGCCGTAATTTCCCACTGAAGGATTTCTCACACTGACCACATTTATAAAGATTTTCGCCTACATGAGTTCGCTCATGTACAATGAGCAGTGACTTCCAAATAAAGGCTTTCCCACATTCATTACATTCATACGGTTTCTCCCCTGAATGGGTTCTCATGTGTATTATGAGGTATGACTTGCTGCTAAAGGCTTTCCCACATTCACTGCACCTGTAAGGTTTTTCCCCAGCATGAGTTCGCTGATGTGAAATAAGCTGATCTTTCCTATTAAAAGCTTTCCCACACTCACTGCACTCATAGGGATTTTCACCAGTGTGAATTCTTTGATGTACAATGAGTTGTGAATTGAAACTAAAGGATTTCCCACATTCACTGCATTTGTGTGGTTTCTCTCCCGTATGAGTTTTTATGTGTATAATAAGGTATGATTTGCTCCTGAAGGCCTTCCCACACTCACTGCATCCATACGGTTTCACTCCTGTATGACTTCTCTGGTGTACAATGAGCTGTGACTTCAAACTAAAGGCTTTTTCACACTGACTGCATCCATAAGGTTTTACTCCAGTGTGAACGCCCTGATGTACAATGAGCTGTGACTTGAATGTAAAGGCTTTTCCACATTCACTGCAACCATAGGGTTTCTCTCCTGTGTGCGTTCTCTGATGTACAATAAGGTTTGACTTTGTATTAAAGGCTTTCTGACAGTCACTACATTCAAAGGGTTTCTCTCCTGTATGCGATCTCTGGTGTGTAATGAGCTGTGACTTTAAACCAAAACCTTTTCCACAGTCACTGCATTCATAGGGCTTCTCTCCTGCATGAGTTCTCTGGTGTGAAATGAGCTGGTATTTCCGACTGAAGGTTTTCCCACATTCGTGGCATTTATATGGGCTCTCTCCTGTGTGAATCCTCTGATGTATAATGAGTTGTGAACTAAAACTGAAGGCCTTCCCACAAACATTGCATTCATGGAGTTTCTCTCCGGTGTGTGTCCTCATATGTATAATCAGGTATGACTTGCTTCGGAAGGCTTTGTCACACTCATTGCATACATAAGGTTTCATTCCTGTGTGACTTCTCTGATGTACAATGAGCTGTGACTTCAAACTGAATGCCTTCCCACACTGAATGCACCCATAAGGCTTTACTCCTGTGTGAGTGCCCTGATGTACAATAAGTTGCGATTTGAACGTAAAGGTTTTGCCGCATTCACTGCAACCATAGGGTTTTTCCCCTGTATGGGTTCTCTGGTGTACCATAAGGTTTGACTTTGTATTAAAGGCTTTCTGACATTCACTGCATTCATATGGTTTCTCTCCTGTATGAATTCTTTCATGTATAGTGAGCTGCGATTTCAAACCAAAAGTTTTGCCACATTCATTACAACCATAAGGTTTATGTCCTGAATGAATTCTCTGGTGTGAAACAAGCTGGTCTTTCCTACTGAAGAGGTTCCCACATTCACAGCATTGATAGGGATTTTTACCTGTGTGAATTCTTTCATGTATGACAAGCTGTGATTTGAAACTGAATGTTTTCCCACATTCATTGCATTCATAAGGTTTCTTTTCTGCATGAGTTTGCTGATGCACTATAAAGTATGACTCACTGTTGAAGGCCTTCTCACAGTAACTACACTCAAAGGGTTTTTCCCTCATATATGTTGTTTGGCACATAAGTTGTGACTTCTTATTGACAGCTTTTTCAGATTCATTACTTTCACAGTATTTTATTCCAATAACAGTTTGCTCATGTTTAGAATGGAGGAATGATTCCCGATGTACATGAAATGTATTAGGATTCTTTCCAGCATAATTACTAGTAAAATCTGTATCATATTTCAAACTCTTTCCATGTATGCCACGTGTATGAGGTTTCTGCCTTGAGGAAACATAATTTGTACCAAGAAAACATAGTTTTCCAAATGCAGTGCATTCACAGCTTTTTGCTATACTTCCCAGATTGCCTTGGTTTTCCTGATGCCATTTGATGTGATCATCAATTTCCCAGACTTTATCTAGAAATGGAAATAATAAGTGATATGTTACAAATAATTACATTAGTCCAGGTACAGTGGTCATGCCTGTAATTCCAGCACTTTAGGAGGCCAAAGTGGAAGGACTGCTTGAGCCGGGAGTTCAAAACCAGCCTGGGCAACATAGCAAGACCAAACCTCTAGAAAGAAAAATTTAAAAATTTGCCAGACATGGTTGCACACATCTGTAGTGCCAGCTACTCGGGAGGCTGAGGTGAGAGGATCACTTGAGGCTTGGAGTTTGAGGTTACAGTGAGCTATGATTGGGCCCCTGCACTCCAGCCTGGGCAACAGAGACCCTGTATCTAGTAAATAAGTAGATAAAAACATGATCTTGGTATAGCATAAAAATGTCTTAAAATGCCATATCATGAGATTTCTCTTTTAGTTTCATATATCAGACCTCAATAAAAATAAAACCTCTAGTGTAAATGTACCCAAACTACTGGGCACTGGGGGAAACAAAGCAAACTGAAATTGAAAATAAGCACAGTAAACTGAGATTGTTTAAGTTTTAAAGGTTTACATAATGGTTAAAGAAGGCAAAACAGGCACACAGAACAACAAGCATAATATAAAGAGGTTATAAGGGATCTCTGAACATTAGATTCATTTGTCAAATAATCAGCAAACCCCTATTATGTGACAAACTCTTTGCTAACCTATAGAAAAAAGACAGAGAGTATTGTAGATTAGTTCCCAGACTTCTTGAGAATAACATCTCACTGAATACTGGACAAATGGATCAAAATAGACTCACAGGGAACATCATCACAAAGTTTCAGAACACTTTGGACAAGAAGTAGCTCTTAAAAGCTTCCAGAGGAACAAAAAACCCAAAAGCTTTTATAATGGGCCAAAAATTAGAATGGCAACAGACTTATCATTAGAAACACAAAAGGATAAAAAATAGAGCAATAACAAGTAAAGTAAAAACAATTTCAGATGCACAAGTCTCCACATTTATATCACATGCAGCCTTTCACAGGAAGCTCCTGGGGAAAGTGCTACAACAAAACAAACCAAGAGAAAAGATGAAAGAAGATACAGAAAAGAAAACCAAAGAGGAGATCCCAGGATAAAAACTGTACAGCAGGAATTGGGAAAAACTAGGCGCCACTGCAGCAAGTCAGGAAGAGCTGGGAGTGATGTCACTGGGAAGATGAAATGCACAGAATGAATGATTTGGTTGAATGCACCAACCAAGAACACTTAGACATCAAAAGGAGTCTGAGCTTAAAGACAAACACATTAATGATAACAGAAAAAATTAAACAGGCAAATAAAACTACAGAAAAATAAAAATTTATAAGCAAAATTTAATCATTGTACCCCTGCATGATTTACCTGGAAACAGAAATTACATAGTCATGGCCGGGCGCGGTAGCTCACGCCTGTAATCCTAACTCTCTGGGAGGCCGAGGCGGGCGGATTGTTTGAGCTCAGGAGTTCGAAACCAGCCTGAGCAAGAGTGAGACCCCATCTCTACTAAAAATAGAAAGAAATTAATTGGGCAACTAAAAATACATAGAAAAAATTAGCCGGGCATGGTGGCGCATGCCTGTAGTCCCAGCTACTCGGGAGGCTGAGGCAGGAGGATTGCTTGAGCCCAGGAGTTTGAGGTTGCTGTGAGCTAGGCTGACGCCATGGCACTCTAGCCGGGGCAACAAAGTGAGACTCTGTCTCAAAAAAAAAAAAAAAAAAAGAAATTACATAGTCATAATAATGTAAAAACTGAAGACTCATCTAAGCAAAAATATGAAATTACTGTATTAGCATGATGGAGGCATGGGAAGGGACAGTGTGTGTATGGTGGGAAGGTATGAAGGGAGCAGGGTGAGAGAGAATTAAATCACCCTTCTATACTGACTAATATTAGGGGGAAAAGCCGAGGTGCAGTAGAATAATCTGGGTATTTAGAAATATGGAGGTACACACTGCAGGAAAGAGTTAAAAGAGATGAAGGTAGTTGTCTCTGGCGAGGATGGAAAACAGAGAAGGCACAGGATAAGCTGACCATTATTTTAATCTGAAAACAAAAGTCAAAGATGCAAAGTAGATATGAAATAAGACACAGGATCAAGTCCTTAGACACAACAGCAAATATATGGAAGTTGAATAGAAGAGAGAACAAGTAGAGTCAATTTAGATGCCCCAAAGTAACATGCTCATCAGGGTAATGAACAGAAAAGGATATTAAGATAACAAAGCAGCAAGTCAGATTTGGAGATAGTAGATCAGGGAACCTTAACACCGCATTCAAGGTTGCCTGTGAAAAAATAAGCAAGTTGTCCCACCTATCAAATCCGATCTGTCTCATTCCTTTTGTACACAACCACCAAATTATATTTCCCCAGACATCGATTCCCAACTGGCACAGAATCTTCCTCGGGATACACAGAGAAATGAATATGGGCACTTTTGGCTATCACAGTGGCTTGGGAAGGAGTATTACTGGTTATTACATGGTCCTATAGTCAAAAATGTCTCTATCAAAAATAAAATAGGCCAGTAATTACTCTTTGCCCTAGAATCAGATTTGCTCCTGTGTTTGGCTGTAAGTATTACCCCCACAGACTTTCAGAGTTCATGGACACTGAAGCTGTCCTAACCATCAAATCTTATACTTTATCCTTCTGATTCTTCTCTTGCTGGTACCATACCCATTCTTATCTTTGCTTGGATCCTACATCAAATCATCATTTGATTTCCCAGGCAATCTAATACATCTTCTGTTGAGCAGGCTCTTTGTATTATAGTAACAATGGCAAAAGTAAGATTATGTTTGGTAACTCAAAAATTCAGGAAATGAAGAAAAATACTAAATCCAGTAACCAGAACACAGGAATTCCTAAGCTTAAAGATTACTTAAACATGATTTAAGACTACATTAAACATAATTACTGGCTGGGGTCCAAAGGTAATCACTGGGAACCCCAATGTGCACCAACAGAATCAAGATTCTGAAGCTACAGAAAAGCATTTTCCAGAATAACCATGTTGAGTTTAACCACAAAAGATGACAGAAAAGGAAATTATGCTTAGAGAGCAGAAACAAACACTCACCAAGAAGCTTACTTCGCTGCCATGGAAAGACGCCTGGCAAAGTCTATCTGACCAGGGTTTCGATGTAGTATAAAACAGTGTCTACTATGGGGTGTTCACACCTGTGATGCTCTGGGACGAGGGGACCATATACTTCTCTCTATCCTTCTATATTAGGATGGCTATATACAGACAGATCATTAATTATAGCTCTCCAGAATGCAAAGAACTGCTACCAGGTCTGAATAGGAACAGGATCCTAGACTTTCATGAATGTAACACAAGAACAAAAATATGGGTTACAGTATATATGTGCCTGGGAAGAAGGGTGTGATGGGTGCTGCCTGGACAAACAAGGACGTGCAGGCAGACAGTGCTGCCCACCCAGAGGTTCTTCTGCTCTTTCCTGGCTGGCAGAAACCTAAAGTTTTTCCACCCCCATCCTTAGGTGATGTGCTTCAGTCAGGGAAGTGAAGACCCGTCCCTATCCCCGTCTCCACTTCCAGAAGGTAAAGCACAATTTATCGGAGCAGGCACTGACAGTCCCATTTCCCTTCCAGAGACTTCTTTAGACAGGGGCATGTGATAAAAACCTAGCTGGTTAGACTCGATAAATCTGCTGGGGGCATCTGTGATAGTCTTACTGCTTGGTAAGAGTCATATGGGAAAAACAGCCCTTCTTATTATTCCATCAGCCACTGGTGTATCTGCACGTGTCAGCTAGAACCGCAACAGCCACCTGATGACCGTTAGGGGAGGTGACATGAGAAAAAATGCTGACACACCTAGATGGGACCTTGATGATTTAGTGCATCAATCATTTAGTTTACCCTGGAGTTGCCCCAGGGTTCCAGGCTTTGTGTCATGTGTATTAGCAAATCACTTGAGCTTCAATTGGGTGGTTTAGGACTGATCAAAAATTGCAGCTAAAATAATCCTAATAATAATAAGGACTGTTTTGGGTGCTCAGGGAAACATATCTGACAATAACATTCAAGATGAATTAAAATAAAGAATAAAAAAAAGAAATTTGGCTAATCAGTAGAACATTCCACACATGAGATAATATCTGTCTCATTTTGGGTGGGAATTGAGAAGATGAAGGCTCTAAAAGACCTCTTTTTAAAGGACCAAAACACTGACAGACTGTGCCAAGACTAGAAAGAGGAACCTGCATAGAAGGAAGATTCAAGCTTACTCCCTAGTGCCAGGAAAAAGAACTAGAAACAGCAGAACAAACAAACTATGAAAAGAAAGGTGAGAAGAAAGGTATGTGGCTATGGAGCAGTAGAAGACACAATTCTGGTTTCTGAAAATGATGCCACAAAGTGGCACACAGAAGATGCCGGTGGATCAATCAAAACCAGGACTAGGGCAGATGCAGTGGCTCACACCTGTAATCCCAGCACTTTGGGAGGCTGAGGTAGGAGGACTGCGTGAGTCCAGGAGTTTGAGACTAGCCTGGCCAACACGGCGTGACTCCATCCCTAAGAAACAAAACAAAACAAAACCATGACCAAAGGGCAGATGAAAGATCAATGTGGCTATTGATTATGAGTAGAGGAACAAAGAGTTTAAGTCTTCAGAATGGAAGTTGCTACTGTTTGAATGTATCCCCTCCAGAATGCATATCCCCTCCACTGTGGTGATATTAAGAGGTGGGCCCTTTAGTATTGAGTCAGGCCCTTCTGACTAGTGCCTCCTAAAAGGGCTGGAGGGAACTATCTTAGGCCCTTTGTGCCCCTCTTTCTGTCCCACGGCATTCCTGCCCTCAGGAGGATGCAGCAACAAGACACGACCTATGAATCAGAAACCAGACCCACACCAGACAGCAAACCTGTCAGCACCTTAGTCTTGGACTTCCCAGCCTCCAGAACTATGAGAAACAAATTTCTGTGCTTTACATGTTAACCAGTCTGTGGTGTTTTGCTAGAGCAGCACAAATGACATGAAACAGAAGCCCTTTACCATTAGAATATATGAGGAAAACGAAGAAAATAAAAAAGACTCCTTTGGACTCCGAAGAGCAAGAGAAGCCCAGCAGAAAGTGAGGGGAACAAGTGTTTGGTCCTACGGCATGACAACAGGGTCCACAGGGGTGACTGAAGTCAAGGGTGGGGGTGAAGTCTTCAGGCAGGACCACGGACACCATCAAATATTAAGGGAAGTGCTCCTGAGGGACACGGTGATGACAGTGAAGCTTTATTTAGCATGGGGAACACGGAAGGGGCAGAATCTGCCAACGGCTGGGGCTGTGGTGGTTGAATTTAAGTACGTGGAATTTAAAAATACAATTTAAAACAAATACAATGGAAGCAGAAGAGGCATAAAAGTTACATCAAGTGAGGAAAAGAGGAAAAGCTTGCTTGAATGCATAATGAAATGAGCCTCTTACCAAGGAACAGTAAGAAGGAAAACAGGATGCCAATAAGAAGGAGATTAACTAAGAGTGCGTGGTTACAACTGAGACAAGAGGAGCACATCACAGCAGAATTCATATCAATTCTAAATAGGGAGGAAAGTACTTAAATGTCTGCATCACTTACTTGGATGGCCCTGCCTTGGGATTGGGGCATGCACCATCCACAGCTCTTCTCCTCGTTCCAACTCGAAGATAATATTGGGTTTGGTGTGTTGATACCCTGTAAATAGAAAATCAAAGACAACCTGGAACAAAACTGCTTGGAATTCATGGATTCTGAAGAATGGAGAAGATTTGGATTAGAGGTGGCATGAAAAGCTGCCCTTTTGCACATTGGCAAAGTAAAGACCACTCAATCGCATACTCTGATATCAGCTGGTGTCTAAGAAAATCTGTCCTTTAAACATAAGCCCAAAATCATTAACTATTTTCAGAAGCCCCCCCAGGTTTCAGCAACCAGTGAGGGGAAGTCTGGAGATTGTGCACACTGCTCCTCAGGGAGGCAGCACTCACCCAAGGACACCAGGTTGCTGTAGTTCTCCAACATCACACTCCTGTACAGGCACTTCTGAGCTGGGTCCAGCAGCCGCCACTCCTCCAAGGTAAAATCCACAAACACATCCATGAATGACAATGGTCCCTGAAATAGAATACCCCATCCAATCTCAAGTTATTTTACTAGGTGTGTAGAAAACAACAGACTACTTAGGGCATCCATTATTTACATTCAACTTTGTGAGAAAAACAAAAATCATATTGAACACATCCATTGATGTGCATTAACTCAGTCATCCTTTCATTCAAGATATTGAGAACTGGGATACTCTCTCTTTTTCTTTTTAATTTTATTTTTTTAAGAGACAGGGTCTTGCTCTGTTACCCTTGCTGGATTGTAGTGGTGGGACCATAGTTCACTGCAGCCTCAAATTCCTGGCCTCAAGTGATCCTCCTGCCTCAGCCTCCTGAATAGCTTGGATTAGAGGCATGAGCCACTATGCCCAGCATGGGATAGCCTCTCTTTCAAGTTTTAAGCTATCCTAGCAACTATCTGTACAGGGCTCCCCAGACATGGGCCCTTCAGTGTCAAAGGCAAGACTGTCACAGGCAAACAGGTTTGGCTGGTCACACTACATCTGCAGCACAGCTACTGACCTCTAGGTTCCAGATATTAAACTAGGTGCAAGTGACATAAAAATGAATGAAATACAGTCCTGACCTCAAGACACATTCAGCATTGCAGGGGGAAGAAAAGTTAAACATGCAAATGAAATTGGAAGCCACAGAAGCTAGGATAAAAGAATACAAAGCACATGGGTGCAAAGGAAGACGTAAGCAACGCTATTTGACAGTGTCAGGTGGAGTCTGTGAAAGGGAACTACAGAAGTGACCAACACAAAAGAAGACACGTTAAAACTTGCTGGACTAAAAAGGCAACTGCTGTAAGTAGCGGCCAATCTGTGGGACTGAAGACCTGAACATGAAGATATACAAAGGGCAAATGAATATGTGAAGCATGTTCACCATGTGTCATTAGGGGATCGCAAATTAAGACAATGAGACACCATTACACACCTATCAGAATGGCTAAGATCCAAAAACCTGACACCATCAAATGTTGGAGAAGACGTGGGGCAACAGGAACTCTCATTTGCGGCTGGTGGGACTGGAAAGTGGTACAGTCACAGTCACTTTGGAAGGAGTTTGGCAGTTTCTTACAAAGTTAAACATAATCTTGCCACACAATCCAGCAATTATGCTCCTAGGTATTTACATAAATGAAATGAAAATTATGTCCAAGTAAAAAAAGAAATACAAATAACAGAAATGAAAGAGAGGATATCACTATTGATCCCACAGACATGAAAAGGCTAACAACTCTCAGTACATAAATTCGATAACTTAGATGAAATGGATATGCTCCTTGAAAGACACAAATTACCAAACTCATTCAAGAATAGATTATCTTAATAGATAACTCTGTATCTATTAAAGAAATATAGAATTTATAGCTAAAGGCATACATCTTACAAGAAAAAAATAAAACTTTTTTTTGAAGATGTGATTGCTTATAAAGGAAATCCCCAAGATTCTAAAAAAAGGTTCCCAGAACTAACAAGTGAGTGAGTATAGCAAGGTAACAGGATTTTATAAGGTCAATACACAAAAATTAGCTGTATGCCTATATGGCACCAATAATAATGAAAATTTGAAATTAAGAAACCAATTTTGTTTATAATAACAAAAACAAAGAATAAAGAAGTATAAATCTAAAAAAAATGTGTAGGATCTGTATACACAAAACTATAAACAATGATTTTTAAAAATTAAAGACAATCTAAATAATGGGGAGACACCTTGTGCTCAAGGATTGGAAAACTCCATATTGTTCAGATATAAATTTTCCTCAATTTGATATATAGATCAATACAATTCCAATCAAAATCACAGCAAGCTTTTTTGCAGCTATCTACAATGTTTCTATAATTTATATGGAAAGGAAAAGAAACTATTTAACAGAATAGCAAAAACAACTCTGAAGAAAAACAAAGGTGGAGAAATCTCACAGCCCATACTATAAAATCAAGATAGTGTGGTACTGGACAAAGATTAGACACATAGATAACGGGACAAAACAGAAAACCTAGAAAAAGAACCACATGTTGTCTCCTAAGTTTTTGCAAAGGAAAATTCAATGGAGAAAGGACAGTTTGAGTCAACAAATGGTACTGAAATACTTGTAAATCTACACACACACAAAAAGAGAAATCTGACATATACCCTATATTATATATAAAAATTAATTCAAAATGAATCATAGACTTAAGTGTGAAACCTAAAGCTATGAAAGTTCTAGAGACACCAGGAAAAAATTTGTGTACTTTGGTTTGGGTTATGGTATTTTAGATATGACATCAAAAGCACACTCCATTTTTAAAAATTAAAATTGGGAAAATGAACTTAATCAAAATTAAAATATTTTATTCTATGAAAGATGGTGCTATGAGAACAAAAAGACAAGCCAGAGACAGGAAAAAAATACTTATAAATCATTTTTTTTAAACAAAGGACTTCAATCCAGAATATGTAAAGAATTCTTAAAACTCAATGACAAGAAAACAACCCAAATAAAAAATGGGTAAAATATCTGAACAGACATTTCACCAAAGATATTCAAAGAGCAAAAACACATGAGAAGATGTTCAATAACACTAACCATTAGGGAAATGCAATTAAGACCATATTGAAATATTAATATATACCTATTAGGATGACAAAATAAAAAAAAAATAAGTACTAGCAAAGCTACAGAGCAACAAGAACTCTCATTCATTGCTGGTAGTAATGCAAAACGATACAGCAACTTTGGAAGACAGTTTCTTATAAACATAGTCTTACCATACAGCAATCATGCTCACAGGTATTTGCTCAATTGATTTGAAAACGTGTCTGCACAAAAACCTATATACAATTGTTGATAGTATTCATACTTGCCAAAAACTAGAAGCAACCGGATACCAAGACTTACTGTAAATAAAAATAGTATAATACTGCCATAAGGATAGAAAATAGGCTAATGGCACAGAATAAAGAGTTACAAAACCAAACCATATGCATGAGCACCTGACGCTTGGGAAAGGTGGTGCTGCTCACTCCAAACATAAAACCCAATCTTTTTTTTTTTTTTTTTTTTTTTGAGAAAGACTCTCACTTTGTTGCCCGGGTTAGAGTGAGTGCCATGGCGTCAGCCTAGCTCACAGCAACCTCAGACTCCCGGGCTCAAGGGATCCTACTGCCTCAGCCTCCCAAGTAGCTGGGACTACAGGCATGCGCTGCCATGCC